>CAJNDT010000132.1:110000-232500 GCA_905221615.1 Symbiodinium sp. CCMP2592 | reverse complement strand
TGTAGTTCGAAGGTTGGTGGCCACGATCGCGGCCGATATCCATACTTCCCCAACCAGCTGAACAGTGGCACCTCGATATCGACCAAGTCGGAGGTCAGAGGCACGTCCAGGTTCACGTCCGGCTTTCCTGCCAAGCAACATCTGTTGAGAGCCTCTAAACTTACAGTAGGCTGCACGCGCGGATCAAGGAAAACCCTGGCTTGCAATCGACGGGCCTTGGTTGAAATTATCCGGCCCGATGTCCCGGGACGTGCCATCTAAGCCGCCGAAGATCCTTGGACCGAACTGTAAGACTGTCAACCGAAAACTGCTATCGCGCTGCATGCCACCTCCGCGCCCCAAGGATGTACGCAGGCACGAGCAGAGAACGGCCCTCGCTGGCCAGCGGCGAGGCCTGCAGCAATTGAGACTCCAAAAACCGCACTAAAACCACATCAAGTTTGGAACATTCTCATTCTCTTTGTTGGATGGCACGTTGCTGCCGGCCGTTGCCCAAAACCTCAGGCTTTAGGCCTTGACTTATCTTGAATCGTGCTCAAGTGTGTAGTGCTTCCTGCTCCGAAAGTGTGTCGTGGTCCAGCGCACAAGCAACTGGAAGTGCAGCGCCTTCTCAGACAAGAAGAAGCTGAGAATCTGGGCGAGCGGCTGGCACTGCTTGAAAGAGGGGACCGAGACTTTCGCCAATCCAAGCAAGTTTGAAGTAACTGCAGTAGCCACAGCAGCGGAGATAAGTGTCGACACATTTCACAGATTACCGGCCATTCGCAAGGAACAGTGGACCATCTTAATCTGCAGTGACGGCTGGATACGAATACTCCACAAACTGACGTGCGAGATGTAGAGTGCACAGGGAGCAGCTGAGGGATTGGCCATCACTTCCTGAGCGTCGCATTAGTGCATTAGCTGCGCGTGCGAAGCTGCAAGAGAGCTTACCTATCTGCGATCCACAGGGACGGCCATGCCACTCGATCTATCCACATAAAACCATGCAATGTCTTGATGAACAGCCCCCGATGCAAGACCAGATGCTGGCATGGTGGTCATCAACCTCTCATCTTGTCCTCCGTCGATGCTGCCACACCCTGCCAGACTCCAGCATCGAGCTCAGATGTAAGCAGATTCAGATGACAAGCTGCGGCACTTGCCAACATCCAAGGCCAGGCATGGAGGGTTAGGGCAAGGAGCTGCGCAGTACTTTTTGCAACCTTGAGCTCTAAATCTCTTCAGGTTCGGCTAACATCGCGGGCACCAGTTTCTTAATTTTTAAAGTTTATGATGTTATCTGCACACTGTACAATGGTGACCAGTTTTTGCCGGGAACTTGAACGAGGGAAGGCACCTTCCTGAAGTGCCACATGAGCTGTCCAATCGACGTTCAGTCGAAACTAAAAGGCAACAGAATGAGTTCGGTCATCTATACGTCAGAGGAGGAATCATCGGAAAAGAACTTGTGCATCCTGGCCGTCCTAACCATCCGCTTAGGCATTGATGGCTTCGCCTTGGACTTCGAGCTCACCTGAGCTGCTCTTGCTCGTACTGCTCTCCTGTACTTGAAGAGTGACCTCTGCTTCCTGGCATTTGCAACCTTGTTGGCTCGAGTCCTTCTGGCAACAGCGTGTTGGGTGCCGTTCCTGGCCACCTCTCCGCGGTCATCTTTCGCGAAGTACACATCGCAGGTGCGGTCGGTCTTTCTCCATTGCTGCCGTTCCGCAACCCGGCGGGCGTTTATGTATTGCTGGCTTGATTGGACATGGGCTTTCAACAATTGAAAGGCAGCGACCAGCTGTCCTTTGGTGAGCAAGCTGTCGTGGGGCACCACAGTCGCCGACAGGACCGCAGTTACACCTGTTTTCTGCACGTCCAGGTAAAACCAAAAGCCGGCCGGACTCAGCTGCTCATCCAGGATGCGCTCCAACTGCTCCTGCATGGACTGAATCCTCGAACCCTTTGGGCCGATAAAGTCAGCAATGGCCCGATTCGTCGGCAGTGACCCGAGAGTGGCAGATGCTGCGCCCAGTGTGCCTGTGGGGAGGCCGTCGTCGATGCGAAGAGCGTGTGAAACTTTATTGTAGACAACACTGTGCGGGATGCAGTGCTTGAGCTGCGCCAGGGCGGTTCGAATCTGATCTTCTCCGAACGAGGTCTCGGCGGCTTCCACGGTCGCTTCCAAGACGCGCTGTCGCACATCGAGCCAAAAGCGGAAGTAGCCCTTATCCAGCTCTTGGCAAAGGCGGTCCTGGAGTGTCTTCCTCAGCTCTTGGATCCTCTGCCCCTCTTTGCCGATTAGCGCTGCCTCCACAACACGGCACGGCAGTCCGGCCAACTTCACCGTCACCTGCCTCTGCTGCTTGCGCAGCTTGCGCTGCTCTGGCGTTGGGGCCTGGGCCTCTGCCGGGGCTTCTGCAGGCTGCGCAGGCTGTGCGGGCTCTGCCTGAGCCTCTGCAGCGAAGGTGAAGGTGCCCTGAGCGGGGCCTGCCAGCAGCTCCTCGGCCTCCGCTGGATCGGCGATGCGCACCTTTCCGCAGAGAGGGTTCTCCAGCGCCTTGCTGAAGGCTGCCAAAGGATCCGGCCCGGACTCGGTGACCATCTTCAGCATGCGTGACGAGAAGCCGGACATTAGCACAACGCCTGCATCGGTGGCAAGGGCTGGTGCACCAGACGTTGCTCGAAGATTCCAAAAGACCAGCTCAGGCATGGTCCGGCCGGTCTGCCGATAGTTGTTCTGAATCTGCCTCAGCACTGTGGTGTTGCCACCGGCATTGGCGAACTGCATGTCAGAGAAGACTAGGATTTTCTTGGGTGGTTTGGGAATCTTCTCCAAGAGCTGGAAAACTCGGTGAAAGTTGGTGCTCCCACCCCAGTCTAGCCGTCTCACGAAGTCCACCAACTCGCACAGGTCCGAAGTGTCGGGCAATTTAACAATGGACGGTCGCTCGTGGAACGTGATCACTTGACGTGCCAGGGGCCCGGAAGAAAGCTCCGCCACTAGCAAGGACAGCGCGATGGCCACATCCATGCAGCTGACATTTGGGGCGGCCTCGCAGGACATAGAGCCCGACACGTCGCACACAGCGATGCAATCCTGCAGTTGGCCAGCTTCGCGGATTCGCTCCAGCATGGCCTGCCATTGTCCTTGCGCCAAGGCCTTATCATCGGCCCGCTGCACACGCTTCAGGATCTCGTGCGGCTGCAAAGCTCCGGTGTTCACCCGGACCTTTCCGCCCTCGACCTTGTCCATAAACTCCTTGAATCTGACGGAGTCGTGCTTCTCGAAGCTCTTGGCATGCTTGGTCAGGCAAGCCGCCGGAAGCGACTTGTACCGGATCTCAGCCCATCGATGCTGGCAGATCAGCCTCTCTGGGAGCTTCATGTACTCGGTGAGCTCAGAGAGCCGCTTCCTCAGCAGATCGCGAGCTCTGTAGGCATACTGTCGTTCGCTGCAACCTGCAAACTCCGGCAAGGTCGCCGGGAAGAGCCAACGGGCGATACCTTCACAGAGGAGGGTGCGGCGATCGAAGGAATGGTACAGCAGAGGGCACCACTTCGCGCAGAGGCTCACCCTCTGACCTCGGCGCATGGCCGCAAAGTCCTGGCGCAGCTGCTCTGCAAAGAGTCGTGCGATGCGTTCGAAGAGCGATCGGTAGACCGGATCACTGTCGTAGCGCTTCCTCGCAGGCTTCCATAATTACTAAGCAGCACTAGGTTTTGCCAGATCTTCCCCGAACCGTTAAAGAGCATACCAAAAGCATGCCACTAACACGAGAAAGTCACGGCACCATCGTCACACGCAAACGGGCCTAAATTGCTGGAAGGTCGCAACTAGTTGCCATCTGTATTATTCCAGCAGACCAGGAGAATACAAAAAGACAAGGAGGAGACGAGGAAACCACGAAAAGACCACCGTGAGACCGGTTTGAGACCAGCAGGAAAGAACGAGGAGACCAACAGGACACTGCCAAAATGCTTTCCTCCAAGTACTGGCATATTCAGAACCACACCAGGATTGCTTTCACTCAAGTACTGCCTGGATTCGGAAACATTCGAGAACACAGTAGAATCGCTTTCCCCCAAGACCTGGCGGCTCCAGGACCAGCTCGAAAATGTCACTGATTTCGAGATGCGGCATTCGATTTCTTCTGGCACTGCTGAGATGCAAAGAATTTCGAGAGCCCAAGGTAGTGCATGTGAGAATATCTACGCTGAATCCCAGCATCTGATGTAAGAAACGGACACGGCGAATGATTTTTCGCTGCCCGCTGTCGGGGGTCGCGTGGAGACAGCAATCAAACCGTCTGAACCCATGAACGTAAGAACCGGGTAGTGTTACTACTCTGCTTGGGGAAATAAAACGCAAGACCGCCGAAAGTACTCTGTACTTGGCCGAGTTTCAGCGCTTCCTCTGCCATCTGCAGGCGAGAACCGGGCCGGAAGTTGCCTTCCCCCTCGATGCCGGCATCTTCCATCCGATACCTTGCGGCTTGAGACAAAAAGACTTCTGGGACTTCCAACATGAGCACCATCTGCTCTCAACCTTGATTAGACGAATACTTGCTCGTCAACGAAGGCATGTCCACTATTCTCAGGCCGGTTACGTGCTGCCGGGTGGCTTGTGGTCCTCTGGCTCTTTCTGGCAGCGCTTGTAGTGCGAATGCAGGGCCAAGTCTCGCTGCAAGCTGCGCACCGGGCCTTCGCAGATGCGCGCCAGTATCTCCAGCAAGCCCTTCCAGTAGTTGCACTCAGGCACCAGGTGCAAGTTGGCCAGCAGGGTATGGGGGTCCTTGTGCCAAAGCCACATCATGGCATCGTAGAACGAATACCTGTCCTGCTTGCCCTCCCGGGATCCGAGAAGGAACATCTGTTTCAGACAAACCTCTGGACTCTCCGCCCAAGCCTTGTCTAGCAGCCCCTTCAACTGTTGGTTCTCCTTCGGCCTTCCTTGTGGAACCGACTGGAAGAAGAGGTCCAAGTTTGCGGAACCTGTGTCCTGAAACATCTTGCCTCCCACTTCCGTATCAATCAGCGGCCTCTCGCTTTCAATGAAAGACATGATGTGCTGCACCACGTCCCGACGACCCACACATGGCCAAAGCATCTCGCTGCAAGCCTCCTTCACGAGGCATCGAAGCCGTGCTCTCAGCACGGCATCTACGGAAACCCGCTTCGCGGACTTGGGGACTTTCGACCGACTTTGATGTGCCAGCCCCTGGCGGTTTCGCGCGAGGCCACGAAGCTCGCTGGGTCCACAAAGGCCCAAAACCAGGCTGTCCTCCCCCTGCACCTGCACCTGCAGTGGGCACTGCATACCCGGGTCCAGGCTCTGCGAGCTAGCTGGCGCACGCTGACGCTTTGGTGGCATCTTCGGTCGGCTTGCAAGACTTTTCAAACTCATCATCACCTGTTGCGGCTTCGAGCCAACAGCATTTTCCAAAGCCTTCCTTCCAAGGCACACAAGCCACAGATAGCCACCGCATGTCACATGCCACTCTACACAAACACTCACATACACACGTATTCCACAAACACACACACACACACAAACACAAACACAAACACACACACACACACACATGTATATATACGCCTTCAGCGATAAAAGCCTCCAGTTACTCTGCAAGTCCGATGGCGTGCCTTTGTGCGCAAGGATGTACCCACCGATCCAGGCTGCGGTGATGTCCTGGCAAGGCCCGAGAGTTCTTGCATGGGGCAGCTTTTCCGCACCCTGCATCATATACAAATCGGAATCAAGCATCGCAAACGCCAGAAAGCTCTGGCCTATGGTCTATGAGTATGAGGATCGAAAAAATTCGGCCAAGCATCCACAATCACCTGCCCTTTCAGGGAATTGCCAGCTCGCATGAAGTCCTCAGAATAGGTGCAGCGGCGTAGAACTCAGGAGCATGTCATTTCAGAGACCCACCCACAACTCAGTGGCAACAAACCTTGCGAATAGCCACCTCCCCTTCTCTTGGACACCCCCAAATAATAAAATCACTTCAACGACCCCGCCTTTAAATCTTGAATTATGGCAAAAGCAAGAGCAGGAGCAAACAGCAAGAGCCGGAGCAAGGGCAAATGCAGGATCCAGAGCAGGAGAAGGGGAGGAGAAAGAGCAATGGCAGGAGCAAGAGCAAGAGCCGCTGCAGGAGGTGGAAGAGCCAGAATGACAATGAAGCTTGATATTGAAAACGTTGTTCGGGTTGTCATTGGGAGGGAGCGTTTAACAGTGGAGGAAACGATTGCATTGTAGTAGGTGCCAGTCCACCGCACAATTCCGAGACAACCGCACGTCAGAAGGCACCGTTTCAAGGAGACCACGCAAAGTCATCTGCAACACATCCCCCGCCCCTGAGCTTCGGCTACTCGGCTTGGCACTGCGCCGGACATGGCTCCAATTGAACAGTGTCCGAAGCTGACGTGAATCGAAGCAATTTGTGTGACCCGTGGTATCGCCTGTTCCTTCGATCTGTAGCCACAGGCCCGGCATCGGGCAGCACATTGGTAGTTGACAAGCCCAGCTTTCTCTCTGGCCTGGGGCCAAATGAAAATATCATACCCTGAACTAAGTGACGCAACCTTGCAGCTTTGGGAGGTGGCCCGACTGGTAACTGGAGGCCTTTCCAATTCTTGTTCACCACGCGGGTGATGCTGAGTACGGTGTCGCTCCTTGTTGAGCTGTCTCACCTCCTTGGGCCTTTAATATTTGCCGCCGGCATCGTCGCCTCCTTCCTTCCATTGCCTCGGCCCTCATGCCAGTGCTCGTTGTGCTTATGCTCGGGGCCATTCGGGAAGGAGGGCCCTCAAGACTATAGGGACTGCTCTTCTCAGCTTTCACATGCTTTCAGGAGGAAACTCGGCTCCTGATGTATCAATCTCCCCCGCTCCACCCACTGCCCCCCCCCCAAAAAAAAAACATAAATCTCTTGAACAATTCGGTGTACACACCCCATCTCCTCTACTCACACCCCAAACACATGGGCTTAGGGGGTTAAGGTTTAGGGTTTAAAGCCCCACTCCGCGACCTTTCCTGACTTCACAGCCAAAGAGCGATGTTACAGTATGGTGCGACCAATCATTGCTCGAAATCCAGTGGCACACAGCGCACATACCCTGACCCCATCTTGCCCACTACCGAGCGTCCACTGGCGTCGAAGAGGTCGGCTGGCACGCTGCTTCTGGTGTCGCCGAGATAGAGTCCGAGATAGGAGGATTCCCATCCGACCCATCACCTCGAAGAACTGCATGGAAACGAAGGCGTTCCAAACAGGAAGGGCTGCTCTGCAGAAATCGGACAGAGAAACTTGGAAACAGCACTCTCAGCGAATTATTTGCAGGTGAATCACCACGCCTTCCTCAAGCTAAGTGCTTGTACACCGAAGTCCAACAATGACAAAGTAATTCACAATTGCTTGAACATGTGAGTGCATGTGCCAGTCTGTATTGGTGTGTGCGTATGAATGTGCAGCTGCAGGGTTGGATAGATACACTACAGATGCTTCCGCATGCTTCTGCGTGGGCAAGCAGCTCTGTCTGCTGGCCGGGCAGCGAAATCTGCAGGTACGCAAGGGTGCAGCACTGAGAGGTGCGTCCTGGGTGGCGTCTAATTACAGCCGGCTTCAGAGCAGAGACGGAGACACCAAAGATTACACATGGCTTGCCTGCGGAATGTAATTTTCACATTGCCCCCAGCCTACCGCAAGAGCCCCAATCCACTTAGCCCAAAGCCCAAAGCCTATGATTTCTCCACAGGATGTCTGAGTTCTTCGAGGCTCCGAGTCCAGGAGGGACGGCGCCTTGGTGAGGTCGTCGGTACTCTTGGCTACCACGAGAACCGGACCTCTCAGGGCTTGAGCAGGCGTTTCCGGATTTTTGAGGCTCAATTCTCAAAGCTTTGTGTCTGGTGGTGCAGGGACGGTAGGTGGGACAGGTAGGAAGGCTTCGATGTTTGCACGCTCAAGAGATGAAGGGTTCGTAGATTAGGGGTCATGGTTTCGATGCCTCTCCATCCACAGTATGGTGTGAGGAGCAGCGCTGCCTCTCAGCAGTGCCCAATGCAAAATCATCCCATGCAGCCCACGGAATCTTCCTGAAAAATGCTGATACTGCTCGCGCTCTCAGCACCAAAGCCTTGTGCTCCATCCTTCAGCGTGGGGTCCACGCTGCACGCAGCCAACAGACCGAGGAGCGCCCGCTTAAAGCCCGCCTCACAACACCGGGGAGGTCCAATGGGCTTCTGGCATTTGGAAGAGCCTCGTTGCAGTTGCCATCGCTGGTAGCCTCTTGAGATCTTGAAGACTACAGCAAGCTGCCTCTGCTGACAGCAAGGTACAGTCACGTGCTGCAGCGACAGTACCGCAGCCGCCTTGCTTGGATGTGGGTGGGTGCATGAGTGCGCAGGTGGAGGCGCATGCGCGCGCGCGTCAGCGCGCGCGCGTGCTGTGAGCGCATGGGGGTTCACAATCATACCTTGCTCGTGCATTCTCGGCTCCGTCGTCTGTTGTTGTGCTATAAGCACCTGGCTTAGTTGGCCTCGTCCCCGGTCGAAGCATTTAGAGGTTCGTTCCCACAGAGGCCTGTTTCCCCTCCCGAGGCTATCCCACTCCCTCCCTCCGTGAACTCATGGACCCCGCAAGACACAGTTGTACACTTTCATGTCCACTGGATTTCGCGCATTCGTAGGCAATCCAACACATAATTCTTTCCCCCCCCTTTGGGCTGCTTCCCCGCCTCCCGTCCTGCTGTCTCCGTCCCTTTTTTTGTCTGTGCGGCCCGACGGCGTCTTTCGGACGATGTGGTGCTGACAAAGACGATGATGCCGTTGTGCATATACTGGATTACTGGATGCTTCTTGCCGCGTCGTCTAGTAATCTGCGGTAACCAGCCTGGTAGAGATCGCTGTCGCCTTGACTGCCAAGACTCAGTGGCTAGATAGCGGCTACTTGGGATGCGCAGATGTTGTCCTGTCTTGCCGTTTGCATCCACAAATGCACCAGATCTGCATCCTGCCAAGACACACTTTGTCGGAGGGATCAGTCGACTCAGGCCGCTGTCGTAGTTGGACGCCTAGCAGACTTCAGCTTAAGGCAACGGCAAGCCGCGATGACTACTGAAAATGACATAAACAAACGAGGAGTGCAAGCACCAACACGAAATAACACGAACAGACTCAGGCGTAGCAGCCGCTGTGAAGACATGAAGCTTTGCTCGATACATCTGGAACTGTTTCGAAGCGGTACTCGATGCCACAGCAGAACACGTACAGCACAAAGTGCCAAATCGAAGGTTCCAAAGCGCGTGCCTGGTTGCCGGCAGCCACGAGCGCAGCAATATAGCAGACCTCCGCAGTGAGAAACAAGCATCCTGCATGCATGCACGTCTTCCATGGGAAGCAAGATGCCATTCTCCAACCGACGAGACTTCATGGCAAGCCTGTCGGCCCATCCTCAACTTTGAAGTGCGACCCCCAGGCCCCAAACCCCACACTTCGAATCTCCGACGCATCTCCCAGGAATGTGCAGCTGTGCAGATGCAACGCAAACACCCATTATGCTTTTGATGCTGCCTAAGATCTGATTGTGGTCATGGTTTTGATCATCTTGATGCGGACAGAGGCTGATCACCGCATTAAACAGTACGGGGACGAGGACGGCTTCTACTGCTCAAATCAAGTCAACACCGCCATAATCTTCACGGTCACGCCTTTGTGTTATATGGATGATGCATAGCATCGCCATTGCTTTCATCACCATTCTGCTGTCCTCATGCTGCTGCCTGTCTCCGGCTGTAGACCGCGTACTGGTGCCAGTCCAGCATGTCGCTGTGGGAAGCGCCCGGAGCCCCTCGCGCTGGTCAAGATGCTTGCTTGCTCACGTGTTTGCCGGCACATAGATAAATGATTCCGGGTCAACAAGATAGCAAAACAACACGGAGGCGCTAGTGAAAGATATCAACTCCACAGCAAATTAACCTCTTCGACCTGGGTTAACTTGCTGGGTGGCTCGTGGTGTCGGAGATAGTCAGAACTTGGAGCCTACCCGCTTACCAGAAAAGGAACCATGCAATGCGACGACAGCTGCAAAACGCGCCTGCTGGAACTTGGACGTAACCCTGCCTGACAAGTTCAGGGAAGGCTTACAGATCAATGCAGGCTTGTTCCCACGCATGCAATCATCATCAACAGCAGCATCATCATCACCATCATCATATTCATCAACACCATCATCGGCCGCAGTCTCATCAGCATCGTCAACAACATCTTCGTCTTCATTATCATCCTCGGCAGCAGTAGGGCCCGTACCACCATCATCATCACCATCACCATCACCATCATCATCATCGTCAGCGTCATCACCATCATCATCAACAAGCAATCTTACTAGCATTGCCAGCATCTTCATCATCTTGGACAACAGTATCATCATACTCGTAATCATCAGCAGCAGCTGCTGCTGCATCATCCTCATTGTCACGATCCTGGTCAACATCATAACCATCGTTATCATGCTGGTCACCGTCAACATCCTTGCCCTCACCAACATCATCGTCACCATTGGTGGCAGGAGTGGAGCCGCACACTATTGACGACGACGGTCTGTTTCTCTCTTCACTATCATCGGCAGCACCAGCAGCAGCATCGACATCGACATCGACCAGCGTCAGCATCAACATGATCACCAGCAGCATTGTAGTGATCGTCGCTGGCATGCACATCGTCAACATCAACATGATCATCGTCACCATCATCGCCAGCACGCTCTGAAACGAAGAACTACGATAGAAATAGCGGCAGCATATCTCTAATGGCGTCATGCAACTGTTTGCAGCAAACCCCGCCAAAAGCAGGAAACTCGAAACCGGATAAGACGGGTGAACAAGTGTGGCAGTTGCTGTGTACTGTATATACCAGCCAATAGCCTCGAGAAAATGGCCCGAACCAGCACTGCACCACAGGAGCCATGATCCGGCCCCGTTGCGAATTTTAAGGCCAAGCTACTTCGGAGCCCCGTTCTCGCCCGAGTCGAAGGGCGAACGGGACGTCAGCAGTTGCGCTGTGTAGTCAGAAAGCGACTGGGCAGTGACGACGCCGCCGTCCAGGGCTTCTCTGAAGGAGACCTGGCAAGACGTCGCAGGCACACTTGCAAGGTTTAGGCTCGGGGCTCGCTATCTCGGGTCTGAGTCTAGAGTCTAAAGAGAAGAGTCTAAAGCCTACGGGCCAGTGATTCGCTGATTGCATTCTTGATGTGCAGGCTTCTCCTCAGGCCTGCAGATTGGGCCAGATCTCGTCGATCACTTGCACCGGAACCCGGTCGTGCTCGATGTTGAAATAGACGTCTTTGGAGTACCCGTTGGAGCCTTTGCATTGCTTCTCATTCATTTCCGGATCGCAGGACTTCGAAACAGAGTAGACATCGCTTACCGGTGCAGTAGAGGAAGAAGGAAGACTGCACCTGATCATGGGGCAGAAGACTCCTTGTCGGCTGGAAAATTCGTTTTCGGCTCAGTGATACGACCTCGATCCTGCGTCCAAGGAACTGTACCACACCGTATCGGTGGCGTCCAGCTGCGTGAAGTCCTGCTATTCCCTAAAGCCTCTTCCCGGAAACAGAAAAATTGAATTTGGTGTCGTAGGTATCACAGTCTAACTGTCGTTCTTCCCCCCACGTCATCTGAGGAGATGTGTCGCGCATTGAAGGTGAGTCCCCAGCGGTCTCAACCTTTTTGACACAAGTCTCCGGCGGTCTCAGCACTGTCACAAGCTATTCTTCTTGAGGCAAGTATCGGCCGAACTACTCTCGCTGCTTAGACTGTCGAATCCGCTACGGCTGTGAGGGTGCTTGCAGCCACTTACTCCTCACGCGTACTGTTGATGTCGTTACTATCCGCAGAATTCGTGCGTTCACAGCTCCTACAATTACCATTTTGCTGTTCATACAACACCTGTTGTTGTAGTTATCAATGCTGCTACTGCTGCCATTGCTGATTGTCTAGACTCGTCTACTACCACTGATATACACATGCGTCTTTCACGAATTAATGCGGCTGCAGGTGTCGATATTGTTGTGAACAGTACCGCTACTAGTATCACCCCAATCTCTTTCCACTGGTCTGATGAGTGGAATCAATGATACTACTACAACTTAAAGCGTTCGTGCGCCCGGAGGTCCACGGACAGGAACCTAAACTGAAATCCAGGCTCCTTTGCTTCTCTGCCGGCTCCAGGCGGCCTGCTGAGCTGTCTCACAGATCAAAGACGTATCAAATACTTTTTTTCCAACCCTCTCCAACGCCCGCACTCGGCGGGTCAGGGCACTAGCACATGTTTAGGGCTAGATATTTCGTTGGATCTGACCTCAAAACCCGTCAAGGTTGGTTGGAAGGCCGTGCAAACAGGTAGAGCCCGGCAGGTCCAGAAGTAACAATCGGGGCATCAGTATGGGGTAAGCTACTGTCAAGACACGAGGAAATTAGCCCAAAAGAGTAACACTCAAAGCCAAAAGAGCCTCAAATCCTGAGCCCAAAGGCCGGTGGCCTCCACAGCAACAAGGCGAGTGCGCTTCCGAGAACTCCCAGGACCAAGGCGACCACCAGTCGACGGTGACTCCGAATGGGTGCCTCCTGGCCAACAGCAGGCCGCATGAAAGAACTTAGAGTTGCGGCCGGTGTACTGTGTGACAGACTCAATGTCATTGCAGCCCTTTAGCAACTCACTTCAGCTTCAGACCAAGAAACCAGTGACGCTGAAGCAGCAGTGTCTCAGCCATTCATTGGGAAACGCGCTACGAGCTTTCCCAGCAGGCCCCTTCAAAACTCGCGAGCCGGTCCTGGGATCTCCCAGTTTGCTGAAGCTCTAAAAGGGTGCATCGCTCCCCTTCGCCCAGCCCGGAGGGAGCCTCCATGGCCTAGGCTGTGAGCCACGCAGTTGAAAAGTCTGACTCGCGGAAGACACATGATCTTGAACGGAAAACCTGTTACCTGCAACGAAGAACAACAGCGGGGGCCGAAATGCTTTCAAATAATATGGTAGAATATCTGCTCCAGCAACGTTAATGAAGACACCTTGCGGCTGCTGACTGAACATCCGGAAGCCTGGAGAGATAGTCAGTCGGTGTGTGCCCTGAGCTATACGAGGACAGAGGCTGAAAGAACTTCGGAGCAAAGGCCAGCAACACCGCCAAACCGAAACCCCGAAGCCCCTATAGAGTCCCCAGAAGCAACCGTCGAAGGAACCCCTCGTATACCAGGGCACAGGGTCGGAAGGTCTGGCGGCTGCAGAAGTGAGCCAACGCTGCGGCACAGGGTACCGCTACAACGAGTGGCACCAAGAGAGCAACAACTAGCAATGCAATACCGGTAGAACTGGTAGAACATAACAAACACAACGACAGCAATCATCCTCCTCGCCTTCATTGGTGCACATAGAAGAATGTGTCATGAGAGCCCGTTAGGGAGGGGGAGCCGGAGAGCCACAAGAGTCACAAGAGTTTGCAACACGTGTACTAGCGCACCTGCTACGAGTACGTCCCACATTTGTGCTCTGACGAGCACCCGCAGTCTTAGGTCGTCGCCGTTCAGAGACGCAAGGTACGCCTCGCGCTGGTTCAGCACCTGCCCATCGGGTTCTTCTCAAGTTATCTCAAGTGGCTTTGTAGAAGTTGAAGGATTACGAGAGTGGCCAACGTCCCGAGCGACCTTCTCGACGGACTCCCAGTTCCGCCCGCGGATTGTGGGGTCGTCTGGGTCCAACCTACATGATCACCCGGACGAGGGCAAGAATCTTCAAAAGTGTAGCCGCGGCCACCGAGAGCAGCACGTGTTGCGCGAGAGGCTGCTGAGATCCCTAGGCGAGGTGTGAGAGGTTGAAGGCCATGTCAGTGTGTCATGTATGTCCGCTGCACTAAGCCACCGACATCTGCAACAGTCAGGGAACCCGTGGGGCACCCCCGGCTTTCAGCTACGTCTCTGGTCCCTTGCCAGGCCTCCGCGGCTTCGGTACAGAAACGACGTGGCTAAGACATGCTGCAGACAGTGACGAGAGTGACCGCATTCCCCACCTTTGCGAGAATGCTTGTTCGACTGCATATATGTCAAAGTCATATGTGTTGCTAGTCATAGCATGCGACCAACACCCATCAACACAACAAGCCACGGTCGGCATGCGAGACGCAATGTTTCCGATTGCAGAAGCACGGCGCGGTTTGCGCAATCTCTCAGCATTCTGATATTTCTACAGAAGCTCAATCATATATTCCTAGATGCTCCTGGGTAAAATTGCAGTGGCACGGGTCAGGCCATCCTGCCGTCAGGTTCCGAACTTGATTCAGACTTCAATCACTTCTTCTCGCCAGGGAAAATGAAATTTCCCGCAGGGTTTTGGGTTTTGTAGCGGTGCTGGGATGCCGGAGTCCTAAGCACCATGAAACACAGAGCCTAGGCATCGACATAGGCGGCGTACTGGACTGCAGCAGCACCAGACGCACGGATCACCATTTCCTCCCAGCGCGCAGCTTGAGAGGCCTCCAGTGCATGGCGGAGCGTGGCCGAGCCACGAAGACGAGCCTCCATCGCGAGCCGAGCAGCCGCATCCGCTCTGCCATTGAGAAGTCTCTGAGTCCCAATGGGCCACAGCGGATCTTGCCTCCAGGAAGAGTCCTTGTTGTGAGAGGGTACCCAACCAAGCAGACAGTTCAAGCCAGCATCATTCGCCGCACGAAAATTCGCCGCCGTTGCCTTAGCAATCAAAGGAATGGAAGCACACCAGCCAGCCTTGACGGCATCCAAGGCAGCTTTACAGTCGACAGCGACGTGAAGGCGGCCTCGTTCACCCTTGTCAGTAGCACTGCGAGCAGCTTGGCTGAGCCAGAAGAGCGCCCACATCTCAGCACAGAAGCTGGACTGATCTTCACCAGGAATGCCCATGGCATGGACCTCCTGTTGCAGCAGGGCAACAGCACCAGCGGCCACACCATCTCTAGCACTGCCGTCAGTAGCCGCAAAGGCTGAGGAAGTATCCTTCAGGGCCTTAAGAAGATCATCGAGCAGGTCATCAATGAAGCCTGTCAAGTCCAAGACAATCGGAGGTTGAGGAGGCTCCTTCCGCGCAACTGCAAAGAGGCGCTCTTGGCACCGGTCCACTGGCATGGTGATCTCTCGTCTATGATGCAAAGTGTGTTCACAGCACCATGTCAAGTGTGGTCTGCTCGGCTGCAGCCGTCCGCAGAAACACTTCTCTTTAGTGGATCCGTGCGCAATCCACTTCTGGTTGCTATGCCAGAACGAGCATCCTGAGGCGAAGGCAGCCTGGCGAAGCTCACGAGTGGTCTGGGACTTTTTCCAAACAGCCTTGTGACCCTCAGCCAAAATGAAGGAATTGCGAGGCGGAGGCGGCAGCACCAAGCCTCGCGCCAGGTTAGGGTCCGTCCGATGCATCGAGCGACGGATTCTGGGACACCTGCTCAAAGCTTGTCTCCGAAACTTCAGGAGAAACCACTCACGCAGAACCTTAGGCGACTCCCACCCGATGGTGAAAGTGCGGGGCATGCCATAGGCGTCGTGTCGTGTTATGCTAGCTCCGTCGGGAGCAACCGTCCATCCATGCGAGTGGAGGAGAGGGATAGCTGAAGGCAGGAGCTCCCACCACTTGTCGAGTGCGTCACTCAAGGGCGCATGCTCAGTCCAGGCAGAAGGGCGACATTGCAGTCGCAAGGCCGCACGGATAGTGGCCCATTCGCACACTGCAGTGGGCTCCGTGCCCCAGTCGAAGAGCTCGTGATACAAGACAGAGGCCGCATCATGAAGAAGGTTGTACCTGAAAGAAGCTCTGATGTCATGATGGATGTCCGCCAGCTCACTCTCAGAAAGCTGGGCGAAGCCACCAGCCCATCGAAACATCGAGACACCGAGAGCATTGACGTGCAAAGCAATCAGGGCAGGGACCTTCGTTGCTCCAGAAATGAATCGGAGGCGCATGTGGAGCTTATCAACCGTAAACCTTAAGAGGCGGCGGGGTTCCGTGGGGTCAAGGCTATGCTCGATGCCTAACGCCTGTAACCTATCTTTACGGTCATACCCGAGTTGCCTGGCGAGGGGATCAAGGTGAGGGCCCCCGACAACAGCAGATTTCTTCCTGTCCCTCCTAAACCCAAAAGCGGCGTCAAAGGTGCAGCTGCGTTGAGACGCCGCGTGAAGACACTCTAAGGCAGTCGTTGGGTCCCGGGACAGAGGCCAAATTGACCGATCATCCAAGTATGCCAGAGCCTCAGTGCCTTGCTGAGCCACAACGTGGCTCCAGACCTCCATGATGGCCGCGGCAATTAGCGGTGATGCTGGATCGCCCTGGACAATGCCTCTCTGAGGAGAAAGCCAGCCCGGATGCAGGTCACCTTGAAACGACATCATGCGGGAGGACTCGCTGTTGAAGTGCCGCAGCAGCCTCACAAAGCCTGCAGGAGCATGAAAATGTTCAAGGACAAGACAAGCAAGATCGATGTCAATGGAATCGAAAAAGGCTCGAAGATCTTCCTGAAGGAAAGCATCCGATCCCCGTCGGATGGCCTGGAAGAGCCTAGCGTGAGCATCGGTAACCGCCGAGCCAGCAAGGCCACCAAGGTTCCGATGCGACTGCCAGGAGGCCGACCACTCGCGCAACTGGCGAACCATAAGTCGCGAACCCGCTCTCCAAGCGACCACGCACAGCCCTATCGGGCGGTAACCCCCCTGGGGTTTCTCGATCAAGGTGATGCGACACTGCTTCCAAACAGCTGGGGTGGTGCCTGTCTCGTAGATGTGTCGCCACAAGCAAGCAAAGGCCTCCCACCACACTTGGGGAAGCAAAAGCAGCATGTCTGGAGTCCAGGAATCAGGGCCAGGCGCTTTGCCTTTCATGGCATGGGTGCACCGTTTGAGCTCCGAAGCGCTCCAATTGAAGGAGACAGGAACGATCGGGGGCCTAGGAACTTGTTGCAGCAGTTGTCGAACCAACGGAGCTCGGCCGGTGCCGTCCAGTGGTCGGCTCCACTGCTGGCGCCATTTCGACGCCTGAGTCCGGAGAACCTCAGCACGCGACAAAGGAAGCGAAGCAAGCTCCTCAGCATCGAGGTCGGAAGGCGGGAGGAGCCTTCTAAGCTCTCTCTCCGATCGCTGCTTGATCCATGCTGCCTGTCTCCTGGGAGAGTCCTTCAGACGCTCTTGCCAAGCAGCAATACGAGAGCTCTTCAGTTCTTCCGCAGTTCGCGTGATCAGACCCTGTACTGAAGCAGCCTCCGACTCTAAATAATCCCAACCAAGCGTGATGTCGGCTAAGCCAGGAAACTCGTGACGCAAGGAAGCAAGATCCCTAAGAAGAACCATCCGAAGCCTACCCAAGTGGGGAAAACGGCTAAGGTGTGAAAGCCGGCGGCCCAAGCGTCGTAGACGACGCAGATGCAAAGGTTCGGACATCGTCGCCGCTTTATGCTGTTGTCGATGTCTAGCCTTGGCAATTTCGACAGAGTGGCGTGGAAGACCCTGACTGGAGTCACAGAGGGCATGCTCAGCAAAAGAAGAAAGGCATTGCCACATGGCATCGATCCCCTCCTTCGACGAAGAATCAAAAGAAGCAGCAAAGTCTTTGGCATCAAAAGAGGCCTCAACCTCCGCCTCTGTCCACCGAGATTGGCGGGCCCGAAGAGGAGCACAGGCAACGGGAGGGTTCGCACACGGCAGGGTATACCCTGTGACTAAGTGATCACCGATGCCTTCCATCGTCCAGACCTCAGAAGCTCGCAGGGCCGAGGAAGCAATGCCGTAGTCAATGCGGCGAGTCCGCGCAGGACCCGTGGCGGGAAGAGGCTTGGCATGGGCATCATCCAGAGAGAAGGCGGTGCCACTAGCCAAAACCTGGGAAACTGGAAACTGATGCGCAGGAGCCTGGAAATCACCGAGGATGCACCACGGTAATCCAAGTTGAACTAAGTCACGGGTGACCTCATGCAGCAAGTCCGTGGAGAGCTCAGGGTCACTATCAAAACCATAAAAGGAACACACAGCAATCTTCTGTATCATGCCATGATGAACCACCTCGAAAAGCCCAGCAGCAACTCTACCCGGGAACGAAACTTTCAGCGCAAGTGGTTTGCACGGAATGCGGGAAAGGATGCATGCCCTGGCCGAGGGTGGGGAATCAGCCGGTAAAACTGCACACCAGCCGGCTTTTTCCCAAAACGCACTAAAGACTCCAAAGGAGTCAAGATTGACATCAACCTCTTGAAGGCAAGCAACATCGCAATTAGCCGTCCTAAGGAAGCTAAGGATGTCAGGGCAGCGGCAGCCGCCCGAGCGGTCAGTGTTCATGGTACAGATCCTAATCACTGCTACAAGCTTTGCCTTCGATGAACGCAGCTGCGCGCTCCCAGATGCGGTCAGCATCCACCTGGGAAAATCCACTCTCGGCAGCAAATCGTCTCAGGCCTTTCAAGACTTTCAAGCGTCTCGCAGCAGTCTTGGCAAAGAACGAGGGCCGGGCCGGATTGCACTTGTGCCGCTTGAGTTCAGCATGGGAAATTCCGATGAAACCACAAGCTTTACAACGAGCAGCTCTACGGCAATCAATTCTGTCACCAGACTGACGCTTCTGGGGCCACAGAAAGATCTGAAACCCAGGTCCAAGTGAAGCAATCTTACACTTATCAGTGAGATTCAGTTGGCTGCTTCGCTGGGAGGCACGGTTAACAGCCAGCTTCCGATTCTTGCGATCCAGAAGGCCTTTCCAGTTCTTCTTCGTGACATGCGGGTGGGCCTGTGCACGGTGACGCTCCTTGTTCAACCGGCGCTTCGCAGTTGACAAATCGGACCACACGCTGGCCGGCGCTCCGACCTTGCACAAAGGGCAGGCCCAACCTACAGTGCCAGTGATCTTACTGAGGGGCATGGTGACCTGCGGGATGGCGGGGCGGCCATTGCCCCTTCCATCATGCCATCGCTTGTTGTGTTTGTAGAAACGTGAGGCCATGCGCGCGTGCGTACCCACCAACCGGAAAGGGCACTCCGAGCACTGAAAGACCTTGGTGCGTGGCTGCCTTGGAGGAGCCTCAGCCTCAACCTCATCTTCATCATCCGGCGTTGCCGTATCAGCTACTGAGGCAGATGGCCTAGTACAGCAAGCAGAGAAATTCCGACAGAACGATGTCCTAGCCTTTTTCCTGGACGAGGAAGCAGTTGTCGCCGTCAGATGGCGAACCTCCGCAGCGGTGAGTGGCGTAGCACTGGCCTGGTTCTTCTGAGCAGCTGGTTCCGCCTCGGAGTCCGTCGGGATGCACATGAAGCCCGGGACGATAGCATTGCTGTCATTAGTTGGTTGTCGCTCAGGAGGTTCCGCTTCGGAGTCTGTCGGGATGTCCATGAAGCCTGTGTCGCCTGCGCCTCTGCCTCCAGTGGGCTGACCGTCTGTAGCCTGTTGCCACAGGTCCCATAGGGCGATCTCTGTGGTGCGAATCCATTCATAATGACGCGCCTCAAACTTGAGAACAATAAATGGGCATGAGTCGTTCGGGCCGACAAAGCGAAGATATTGACATGTGTCGCAATCCAGCACTAGGAAATTCGCAGGAAGTCCCTTGGCCAGTGCGTAGACCTCCAGAAAGCCGCACATGTTGCCGACAGTCTCCACCTGCGAGAGATAATCATCAAATGATCCGCTCATTGGCTCATCATTCGTGTCACGGGCATCCCACACTGGAGCGAGGAGCTCTTTCTGGGCCCTCATCCAGGAAACCATGGCTTTTCGGACTCCGCGATGCGATTTGGGCCGGCCAAGCTGTTCCGTCAATGCCTGAGCAACCGCCTGTGGTAGGCAGTTGCCAGCACCATCATTTGCGATGATGGTTGCACCATCAGGCAGTTTGAGGCGTGGCTTGGGACTTTTGCGTGGGAGGGCCTCATCCGCCAGGGCCGTGGCCGACCTCTTACCGGAACTCGGCTCCCCTGCTCCCGCGATGGTGGCATCAAGGTCCTCCTCCATGTCAAGGTCAGACAGAGAGTCTAAGTTCACCGACTGCAGGGCTTCGGTGGTCTCAGCATGCACATGGTTGAGCTCAACTTTGGCTTTCGATTTCAGGGCCTGCTTCGAATTGCGGGGCAAGAACTTGGGCCTCCCAGCACTCCCCAGGTCAAACTCAAAAGTGAGCCCCTGCCTGCGATCATCCTTGAGGCGCTCAGTGGGTTCCTGACGGCGCTGGCGCCGATGACGGGACGCCTCAAGCTCCAAGATCATGTCGTCCTCTTGAGGAACCCTGATTGGAACGAATTCACGCATGTCGGACCTGATGGCAGTGAAGGTCCATTTGTTGGCTCTGCGATCCCGGTACTTGGCCTGGATGGTGACGTCACTAAAGCCAGTGTCGAGCAACACCTCCTCCAGCTCCGGGACATGCCAGTCAGACGGCACTCCTCGGAGAACCCAGAGCCCCGTGCGAGGAGCGTTACGGGGATCCCTCGGATCAACTCTGATAGCGAGGCGTTTGCCGTCATAGTGTAGACCATGCTCACCAACCGAAGAGATGACACGCTTGAGATAGGTATCGTGGTCCTCGAGGGGTTGCTTGGATTGCCAAATTAAGGCAGGTTGATTGAGGATCAGGTCTTGCCATCGTGTAGGCTGGCAGAACCAGACTGCGCCACCCATGGCCTTGCCCCCGGCAGCAAGAAGAGATCTTGCAGCCGTGGGAGAAAGACGAACCAATCCTTTGACCATCGCATCGTCAGTCTGACCAGTTCTTTCCCAATTCCATGTGTCAAGCAGGGCTGCCGGGTCAACTCCCAAGCGGGCTACCCACTCCCTGAGCGCTGCACCTGGACGATGCTTGATTTTGCGCCACCTGTCCTTCGGGACAAAGTGTTCAGAGCAGATGGCCCTAACTACCACCGAGGTCTCAAACTGTTGTGTCTTTTTGGGGGCTTTTGCGGTGATGAAGTCCACATCGATGTCAAGCGGAAGCTCACCCACCTCGGTCTTGCCACGGTGCCAACCCACAATCCAACACTTACGAAGCTTGCATTGGCCTCGAAGCTGTCCCGGGATGCTCTTAAGTTCCGTTGGGAATTCTTGTTGCAGGGCATCCAGTTCGTTACAGGCCTCGCCCGAGTAGACGAGCAAGGAATCAGGAGCACAGCCTCCTCGCATCAGGCCAGCAAAGTCAGAAAGCTCTTCGGCCGTCGTGGCAAACGCAAGAACAGGTGAACCTTCATCCAACGCATGCTCAAGCTGCTCCGCGGTCACCAACACTGAAGCAAAGCCTAAATCACTAGCTCTCAGGCGCCATGACACATCCTGCCAACCATCTCGCTGCCAGCGGCGTGCACGGATAGCCTGCTTGGGGCCTTCATCTCCCTTGCCCTTGCCTTTACTCTTGGCCGTCGATTGCAGACCAGAGTTCGCCAGGTCACCTGGCGCAGCAGTCGTGGAACCAGCTGTTCCAGAGGCATGGGTCGAGGCGTCGCCACCCTGGTAGCAAAATCCAAACTTGACAGGAAACGCTGAGAACATAAACGTTGAAAAACAAAATACCCTACCTGCCTCGGGCGCTGCTCGTGGGGCAGGGGATGGCACGAAGGCGGGCGCGACGAAGAGAGCCGCCAGGGCCAGCAGGACCACCGGGAGGGCACTGGAGCTGCGTGCCATCTTGCCTGGACAAGGACCGACAGTCACTCGCAGCAGCAATTCAAGTGCAGACACTTCGCGGGTGTCCCAAAACACTGCCTCCAACAGGTAGCTCGAACAGCTGAGGGCAACTTCACTGAGCCACTAGCTGTGCAACGCCACGCATATTAAGAGAAAGACATGTCAATAATTGCGATTGTAACATGTCAAGAACCACTGGATCCGTTTGCAAGTGACAGCGACTGGCAAAAACAGCGTCGCTTGTTTCTCTGGGCTGCTTCTAGCCCGTCCTAAAAAGTAGAGCGGCTTGCCGAGACTGAGCCCATCTTGAGCAAAGCTCCCCCACCACTCTATACATCAGCTTGTGCTCAGTCCATCTCAGTGCTCCCATCACTTCTTCTCGCCAGGGAAGATGAAATTTCCCGCAACCAGCAGCGCAAAAGCTCCCCCGAGGAAGACCACGAGGAAGGGCCAGCTGGGAGGCATCATGTAGTCCTCGCACGATGTCATGTGCCCCGCCCGCCTCTCACGGCTCTTCCCAACATGCGCTTGGTCAGTCCTCGGCCATGGCAGGCTGAGCCGTCAGCACCGGCAGCAGGGCACCTGCCGTGACGGCGGCAGCGCTGGCCTCGGGCGCCGCTCGTGGGGCAGGGGATGGCACGAAGGCGGGCGCGACGAAGAGAGCCGCCAGGGCAAGCAGGACCACAGGGAGGGCACTGGAGCTGCGCGCCATCTTTGCCTCAGCACCACGGCTCTCTATTAGCAGCACAGCACGAGTGAAGTGATGCTGCCACCCCTGTCAAGGGCCCGGCAGTAGCACTGGTTGGTATACCGGTATTGCTCTGCAAGCTGCACTGCACTGAACCCGTTCGGACAGATATGTCAAGGCAAAACCGTTCAGCTACGCATCTCTCCTCAAGCACTGCACACAAACTGACATGAATTCAGATGATCAGATCATTTCTCCGCGATTGGCTATCGGCGCCATCATCAAATGGGAAAGTCTATTGGCCTACAGGGTATACTGACTTCTCTTTGTTTACAGAAAACATGAGCATGACGATCACCCGCCATGCTGCCTACTCCAGGCATCAGTTTGTGCTCAGCGCTCCCATCACTTCTTCTCGCCAGGGAAAATGAAATTTCCCGCAACCAGCAGCGCGAAAGCTCCCCCGAGGAAGACCACGAGGAAGGGCCAGCTGGGAGGCATCATGTAGTCCTCGCACGATGTCATGTGCCCCGCCCGCCTCTCACGGCTCTTCCCAACATGCGCTTGATCAGTCCTCGGCCATGGCAGGCTGGGCCGTCAGCACCGGCAGCAGGGCACCTGCCGTGACGGCGGCAGCGCTGGCCTCGGGCGCCGCTCGTGGGGCAGGGGATGGCACGAAGGCGGGCGCGACGAAGAGAGCCGCCAGGGCAAGCAGGACCACAGGGAGGGCACTGGAGCTGCGTGCCATCTTGCCTGGACAAGGACCGACAGTCACTCGCAACAGCAAATCAAGTGCAGACACTTCGTGGGTGTTCCAAAACACTGCCTCCAACAGGTAGCTGGAACAGCTTGAGGGCAACTTCACTGAGCCTCTCGACAGACGAAAAGCAAAATTAGCCAGCAAATCTATCAGCAATAATGACTGCATCCGAATTCAGTGAACAGCGACAATAAACACATGATGAGAAGTCATAGCAGATTCTGAGCTTCTTTTCGTCGGGCTGCGTCTGGTAAGCCTCCTAAAAGCGGAGCTGTGCTGAAACTAAGCTTGTTTTAAGCAAAGCTCCTCTACCGCTCCTACAGCAGCTCATACTCAGTGCTCCCATCACTTCTTCTCTCCAGGGAAGATGAAATTTCCCGCAACCAGCAGCGCGAAAGCTCCCCCGAGGAAGACCACGAGGAAGGGCCAGCTGGGAGGCATCATGTAGTCCTCGCACGATGTCATGTGCCCCGCCCGCCTCTCCCGGCTCTTCCCAACATACGCTCGGTCAGTCCTCGGCCATGGCAGGCTGAGCCGTCAGCACCGGCAGCAGGGCACCTGCCGTGACGGCGGCAGCGCTGGCCTCGGGCGCCGCTCGTGGAGCAGGGGATGGCACGAAGGCGGGCGCGACGAAGAGAGCCGCCAGGGCCAGCAAGACCACAGGGAGGGCACTGGAGCTGCGTGCCATCTTGCCTGGACAAAGACGAGCAATCGCTCCAAGAATTAAGCTCAGCAAATGAAGCTTCATGACTTCATGCGTGCTGCAAAGCAGTGCCTCCAACGACGAGAAGCTGGAAGAGCTTGGGGGAAATTTCGCTGAGCCACTAGACGTCCAAATCGCGCATGAAGCGGGAAAACACGACACGATATCAAGCTATCGAGAAATACATGCTTGACCCGTCTACAGAAATAGCTCTGTTTCTCTCGGGCTGTGGCTGGTAGCCCTGCTAAAATTAGAGTGGCGTGCTGAGATCGGGCCGCCAGTCTCCAGGCAAAGCTCCCCCACCACTCTATACATCAGCTTGTGCTCAGTCCATCTCAGCGCTCCCATCACTTCTTCTCGCCAGGGAAAATGAAATTTCCCGCAACCAGCAGCGCGAAAGCTCCCCCGAGGAAGACCACGAGGAAGGGCCAGCTGGGAGGCATCATGTAGTCCTCGCACGATGTCATGTGCCCCGCCCGCCTCTCACGGCTCTTCCCAACATGCGCTTGGTCAGTCCTCGGCCATGGCAGGCTGAGCCGTCAGCACCGGCAGCAGGGCACCTGCCGTGACGGCGGCAGCGCTGGCCTTGCGCGGAGTCAGGATTTATTGATAGTTTGTTCTCTGCACGGTCATGCTCTGGTGTTTCTTCGTGCTGCGGTGTGGGTTTTGGAACATTATCTGATGTTCGTGACACTCGTCCTCGTCAGCATTGGATTCTTCTTGGTAGATGTTCTGTTATTTTTGTTGTGCCTACATAGGTCGAAGCTATTTAAAGGGAATCCCAGAGCAGAACCCGACTGGAGGATTTCAAGATAGGGCCATCTTCCGTACTAGCGAATAGACTTTCGAATAGGTGTCCAGATAAGATAGCCAGACTGTTTAGGGGCTAAGCTATTTAGGGGCTATGGCGCTTCCAAGAAAGCGTCAAATCCTGCATGCCAAACGCAAGGCATCTGACCAGCCCCGGACACTGAAGCCAAGTCACCTTTCCTCGAGTTAAAGAGCTACGGACAGTTGTGAGTATGCGAACACCAGGATACCTAGATACACTAAATACTACATGGTTTGATTCAAGTGATACTCAAACAATATATAAACAACTGTCGCTTCCTAAGGGCATATAGAAAAGGTATCATTGTATCATATATTGATTGAGCCTAATTGAGGGTGTTGGCGTTGCATCTGAGAATGTAGTCGTCAACATGATACCGGATCTCGTGTTATGGTAAGGCGCGCTATCAGATATTGGGCTTTCATGCTGCAAGTTGATGACGGTTTTCTATATTTAGGGAGAAATTGGTTTGGGCAATCCTTAGCATGATTGTTTGTGTTTGGTATGCGTGGCCCGGTGTAGTAGTAAACGGATTGTAGGCAGTACTTAGTATCCGGGATTGAAGGCAGGACTTCGTATGATGGCCTCTGTTTGGATTGCTTGGGGTCGTACTAACCGCTTTCCAGGCACAACAGCTGTTCCTTTCTCCCGGTAACATTCTTTCTCTCGTTCTTTGCTTCTGTCGTTCTTTCTTTTCCGTGCATCTTCATCTTCTTATTCCCCTCCCGCGCCCGCAACCCAAACAAAGGTAGCAAAATCCAAACTTGACAGGAAACACTGAGAACATAAACGTTGAAAAACAAAATACCCTACCTGCCTCGGGCGCTGCTCGTGGGGCAGGGGATGGCACGAAGGCGGGCGCGACGAAGAGAGCCGCCAGGGCCAGCAGGACCACCGGGAGGGCACTGGAGCTGCGTGCCATCTTGCCTGGACAAGGACCGACAGTCACTCGCAGCAGCAATTCAAGTGCAGACACTTCGCGGGTGTCCCAAAACACTGCCTCCAACAGGTAGCTCGAACAGCTGAGGGCAACTTCACTGAGCCACTAGCTGTGCAACGCCACGCATATTAAGAGAAAGACATGTCAATAATTGCGATTGTAACATGTCAAGAACCACTGGATCCGTTTGCAAGTGACAGCGACTGGCAAAAACAGCGTCGCTTGTTTCTCTGGGCTGCTTCTAGCCCGTCCTAAAAAGTAGAGCGGCTTGCCGAGACTGAGCCCATCTTGAGCAAAGCTCCCCCACCACTCTATACATCAGCTTGTGCTCAGTCCATCTCAGTGCTCCCATCACTTCTTCTCGCCAGGGAAGATGAAATTTCCCGCAACCAGCAGCGCGAAAGCTCCCCCGAGGAAGACCACGAGGAAGGGCCAGCTGGGAGGCATCATGTAGTCCTCGCAGGATGTCATGTGCCCCGCCCGCCTCTCACGGCTCTTCCCAACATGCGCTTGGTCAGTCCTCGGCCATGGCAGGCTGAGCCGTCAGCACCGGCAGCAGGGCACCTGCCGTGACGGCGGCAGCGCTGGCCTCGGGCGCCGCTCGTGGGGCAGGGGATGGCACGAAGGCGGGCGCGACGAAGAGAGCCGCCAGGGCCAGCAGGACCACCGGGAGGGCACTGGAGCTGCGCGCCATAATTGCCTGAGCAAGGCCGAATGAGTCTCAAATCCTCTGCTTCGCGGGCCAGTCGCTCACCCCACACCTCTGAGGAGCCTGCCACGAAGCCAAGACTGATGATGGCAAGCAAGCCTACAAAATCCGACTGGGGCGAGCCAACCGCACCGTGGACCGCGGGCGCGCAGTGTCAGGCTGTTGTCTTCCCTTCACTGCCAGGCTAAGTGTTCGCAAACGCTCAGCAGTGGCAAGTCTTAAGCTTTCCGAGAGGGCTCTGCGGACTGGCTCAAACTGCAAGCCTCGAATGCATCGAGTTGCCTTTAGCAACTCCCTCGCATTGCAAACCTGCTGCCTGCGACACCGTTGAAAATATGAGGGTGGCCCTTAGGCCGGGGACACCTGCCGGCCTTGCTCGAGGCGCCAGGTCCCGGTGTGAAATGATCAGAAGAATCATCTGAGACAGGACTGTCAGTTGCAAGGTGGCAGGAAAGGTCAAGAATTCGGGCATCCTCGCTTCATCTCGTTTCACGTGCTTTCCTTGCCGCCAGAGCACGAAGTCGCGAAGCCAAGTTGCAATTAAAATACAGCGCCCTTCTCGAACCGTTATATCGGTCGGAAGGGGCCATCGACCAACCCACGTTCGCACTATCACACACCCCGGTCCCTCCCAAATGTCCACATGCCTAGCGCCAACAACATCCCTCCAAAGCAATGGCAAGTACAGTATCTGAGTGGGTCGAAGCCGGTGCTGCTCTTTTGCGTCCTGCCTGCACACAGCTCGCTTTCCACATGCACTTGCTGCCGGGCTATGCACACCTTGCAACCTCGCACCCCGATCGGAGGATTAGCATGAACGGGACGTTCACACCTGCTGGGCTTGCTGCTAGTGTGATCATATCGCTACTTGTCATCAGAAGGTTACCTGACTTGTGGGATGTCTGGGGATTGAGGTTTGGGATCTTTGTCTTTGTCTCAGTCTCTATCTCTGCTGTGTACAGATGCACAAGAGGCACGTGCCTCACTTTTGCTTGCTTCTCCACATTCTTGAGGTTTGAAGATCAAAGGTTTGGAGCAGCGTGGCTAACCCGGGCACTGAATTCCTCTCTGTCTGCCTGCAATGGCAGGCAACGTCAACTTGGCATTGTCTGCCCGTAGCCACACATGGGAGCACAAGCCTCAATGGAGCAGGAAAGGCCATGTAACCGCGAGTTTGTGAGTACTCGATTTAGGACCGTGGCCTTGCATCGTGTGCTTTTCCCTCTGAGACCGCCTTAGGCCGAGACCGCCGTGCGGCCGGCAAAACCTGCAGGGAGCCCGGCATGCACAACGGTACAGCCTCTTGGGCTTCGGGCTCTAAATCCGAGTCAAGTAAACTAAACGACGAGGAACGGCAGAACGGCCGACGGCAGAGAAACCCTCGATGCAAAACCACTCATCCACAACTGCCAGTACTGTACTCACTGCAACGCCTCCAGTCCTGCGATTTCTGTACAGAGACCCGGACATTCCGTGATCTGCACGCCGTCCGCTGCATCGCATTGCTGCGCCTTCTCAACTCATACTGACGCAGGAGACCATGGTCACCCTTCTCGGCTAAATGGCTGTCGACTCACGGCCTCAAGGCAACGCCATCGCACTGCCTTGGGGTCGGCTGTGGGGACCTGGATTGCGAAAACGCTGTGCCCCGAGACCTCTCCTCAGTCCCCCCTCTTCTGTCAGAATCCTGAGGCCGAGGACGGCCCTCTTCGCACTCTCTGCCTGTTGCACTGCGGCCACGCGCGAAGCCAGGCGCTCATACCTGGGAGCTGACTGCCAGAATCAGAGAGCGAGAAAGGAGACGGCCGAGAGTTTGAGACGGATAGATGTACGGTAGAAGGCGGAGGGCTGCATACGAGTTTTTCACAGCCAATGCTGTGTGCAGATATTTTCGCGTGCTGGCCTACATGCTGGTCTTTGTACATGCATGGACACCAAACCAGAAACCGAACACACATGCACAGACTGGAAGAGGTGTATAATTATCCATACACGTATATGCAATGCAGAATATAGTGTACATATGTATGTATGTACGTATGTATATATATATATGCACACGACTTTAAAGATACCGATGCAGGTACCGATGCAGCCTATGCTGTACGCATGCATGCAGGTGTGTGGTTGGCCACACGGCGGGTGAGGCACGTCTTGTCCCATCGCCTCCAGGCCTGCACAAGTGCTGCACCGAAACGCAGACGAGTTCGAAGCCGTTAGACTTCTCATCACTGGACCGGGGCGTTGAAGGGACATGAAAAACGGCATGCGCGTCATCGAAGATCGTCTTGTTTGCAGGGTGAGGGCTCTGTGCTGTTTGCAGCGATCCTCCCAGCTTCTGCACCACAGCAAGGCTCGTGTCCAAGACAAAGTGCGGAAAGACAACCAGAATGCTCTTGCAGCCCATTGCGGCTCTCGAGTGGCTCAAGCAAGGTCTTAAAGATCACGACAACACCAACCCCTCCAGCCGCCTGGAGGTCGCTCTCGCTGGGATGAGAGCGCCAGCATGTCAGCTCCTAATGCTTCTGCTTCGGCAGCTGTGACTTTGGACTCGGTACGACGGCTCAAAGCGAGCAGCTTGCATCTACACGCTACAAGAAGTGACGGGAACGGTCTTCCAAAAGCTTCTGCATGAAACACGGCATCTCCCCAGCTGCATCAAGCGGCCCCAACCACGGACTCTAGGAGGCCGGAGACCAAGAGCCTGCATCTCTGAACGCAGTGGGAGCATGTGGGAGCACATCAACTTTGGACCTGCTCTGTCGAAGGTAGCGATCAGAGGCGTCGAATCGGCTCAAGTGACTCGGCCGACAGCCGTGGGAGGAGTTCGTGGCGAGGGGGGAAAACCGAATGTCCCTGCCTGGACGAGATCAGACAACGAGTCAGTCCTGACACTCGCAGCGAAGCAAGCGAACCCCATTCGCACGCAGCCAGAGGAAGGGGATGGGGAGGTGGTAACGGTTTATGGTGGATGGTGAGGAATCGGGAGCTCAAGAGACAACACTTTCAGCTTCTATACCGACCAAGCATGTGGGACTTTGAAAGCTGCTTCTCCTACCCGAAGGAAGACTCAAGACTAGTGACACTACTGCGAAAGCGCCTCACCTCTGTCCTAGGTCCTACGGAAGTGCAGTGTACCGTGAACCTTGGAGGCCTCAGAACCACTGAACAAGACCTTAACCTTGCCGGCGCCACCGCCCTTCTCCCGGAAATCCGGCGAGCGCAAGGCCTGCGGATGACGCGCCGCAGTCAGGTCATCATCAAAGGCATCAACAGTTACGCATGGCACATCCCATGCAACCGGAAGGACGTGCACCTGCACCAGCAAGCCACCGTCCACATCCGACGTGAAAGTACCAGGTTTGCCTCGACGACCTCGCAGGTGCGTTCAGAATCAAAGTGCTCCGAAGACTCCAAAGCCTACAACCAGCCACATAAAACCCTCAAAACATCGCAACCAGGCGGCCGATCGAGTCGAGGAATGCCTCGTCAGACTGCTCGTGCCTCAAATCGTCGCAGCCCGCGGGGGCGGCGGGGGCGGGGGGAAGAGATTCGGGAGTTAGGTTTACAATAATGGGCTACTGCATCGGCTCTACAGCTTGACGTGAGGATTGGGGTGCAGAGCTCAGGTGTAGTGCCTTCTACAATACAGCCTATTACACCATCCTCGGGGTTGAAGTACAAACAATCGCATCTGGTTTCGCTGAGTAGGTGGACACTTGTCCAGTTCGCAAGCCTGTTCCAACAAGTCAGCGTTCTTGAAGTGACGGCTTGTCGAAAAGCGGAAAAGGAGCACGTCAAGATGGGAGCACTGCAACCTTATTCAAAACCGCGCATCCCCAAGGTCAAGACAGGATGGCCAGTTCGGTGATCCGGCGCAGCAGCTCCTCGCAGGGCGGTAAGCTGCTGCAACCTGCCCAGCTGCCCAGTCGACAGCTTTTCGTGGAGGCGTCCTCGGCGGTCATGAGCACTTCCTCCGCCGTACTCAGCATGTCCCGCTCACCTGCACCAGCAAGAACAGATCATTTGAGGTCACGCAGTTACCTTCCCTGCAGATACACACAGCTGGTCCCAAGGAGATGCAGTGCCTATGTTTCGATTGTAAAAGACGAACTCGAAGTAACTCTCGTTGCAAGCCCGAAGCATTCTGACTTAAGGCTCCTGGCACCAATTGGGAATTTGCACGCATCTTGGCTCTGCACCGTTTGGGGTCACGATACCTGCCCCTGAAACAAACCGAAGCTGCATTCCCGGCCGTGTCTGGCGTAACCATCAAGGCAGTCTCGAAGCATCTCCTCACAAAGCCGGAACTCCCACAGCCTGCAGGCTGTGAACTTAGCCGTTCTCACGGCGTTGTTTCCTGTTCCGCTTGCAAGCACTGGTGCTACTACTGCCATTCAAAGACGATGACTACAACTTGTACTTGTAGAACAAGCGCCAGCAGTACAAACAAGAGTAAGGCGTTTGCTGTTCAAGGGAGAACTTGTAAGTGGAAGCTTTCGTCTCCTGGACGACATCTCAGATGACACTTCTGATTCTGATTCTGATGGGATCGGTCTCCCCGCCCAACTAGCAAAGCTCTCGCAGGTGGCACTGGCACAAATTACTTGGCATCGAAGCAGCCGGCTACGTTTAAGAGTGTCGTCAAGTCGACTCCGAAACTTCCCCTGCAAAGCGAAACATCAAAAAGGCTCTTGCCTGTCTACACGGTCAAGGTCTTCCAACTGCTTGGATCGGCGCTCTTCGAGCGTCCGTGCCTCATGCACGGAGATGCAGACCACGCGCATGAGTGTTTTTGTGTGTGTTTGTCTGTCTGAGTGTGTGCGCACGGCTCTCCTCAAGGGGGCCTCTCTTTGCGCAGGGTACATACATTGCACATGCGAATTTGAAGCCAAATGAAGATGTCATATCCGGGGTCCGACCGACTAAGCGATTTGGCAACCCTCCGTATGCGCAAGGTTTCGCAATGCGGTGGGGTTCGGACTTCCTCGCATTGCGGTCCAAGAAAAGCTTCCATTTCATCTTCATCGCATGGGGGTTGCTGGGCTCGGCGCCTCTCCTAACTTGACATGTCAGACCACGACAGCGGGCACTTCCGGACAGTGCGTTTCTTCTTCGCCACGGGCATTGATTGCAATTTACGGTTGCTCCTTCCTGCAAGAAGGCACCTCGTGTATGAGAGAGAGAGAGAGAGAGAGAGAGAGAGAGAGAGAGAGAGAGAGGGAGGGAGAGGGAGAGAGAGAGAGAGAGAGAGAGAGAGAGATAAAAAAAAAAACAAGAGGGTGCGTCGGAATACGGGCCCGTGTTTTTCGAGTAAAACAGCTGTTTTTTTGTATTTCACAATGTAATCTGAAATTCTATCTTGAAAGTTGCCAACCCAACCTTACTAATCTTTTTGGCTGCCAAACCCAGCCAGCCGTACAAAGACATTGGGTTACCCAGAGAATGTGAAGATAGGATTTGTTGGACTGCTTCCTGAACACCTCGAATCTAAACAGGATGGAGTTGATGGCGAACCTGACAACTTTGCAGTAATCACACTACTCTATATCTGAACCCGACAGCCTATACAGCAACTCGCAAAACTTCAAGAAACATAAGTGGTGAAGGAATCCCAAATCTGAAGCATAGCACTTGGCCTGACAGCCGATGTTGCACCCTTACCCGAAGGGTCCACCTAAATATATGATATGTGCCTGGTTCTTTATATGTTAACTTGATAACCAAAGCATATGCTATTTGGGCCCTGGGATAAATCCTAACCTTGACAAGGAGATTCTCTGAAACCTACAGCCTCGTCGCGACATGACCTGAAAGATTGGAGGGGTAGCAAGTCGCTAAGCCTAGCACTCGGTTCCCGAAAACAGCAGGTCATGGTCAGTTAAATCCCTGAGATAAAAGAGTCGTTTAAGTACAAAATGTTTGGGGGAAAGAGCCCCAAACCTTAGTCGGGTACGATGGCTGGCAAACCCAAAATCGGAAAGGAGATAATAGTTGATGACCTCCGAAACCGAAAAAAGATTACTAAACATACAATATCTGATCAAAGGTGATGGTGGGAAAATTTGCAACTTGATGCCTTTGAAGAAGATGATGAATGGCAAACCTTAAATGCTGAGAGGGGTCACTGGGTAATGCAATTTCCAACCCTAATTAGTATGATAGAATACGTGACAGGCATAAGACTCTTGAAAGAAATAGTGAGTAACCTAACACAAGCCAGGCAAATCTTTAACTTTGAACCAGGCGGCGGGGTCTTGGAACCCTTGGCCCTCGTAGGAAACGATTGGTTGCACCCGAATATCTCTGAGCCAGCGACATGCCAATCTTCTTAAGAAGAAATAATGGACGACAAGCAAAATAATGGAATATATTGGTGCCTGGCCAACCTTAAGCCATAAAACCTGCTCCTCCCCCACCACCACCACCACCACCACAAAAAAGTAGGGTTGGTTCCTCAAGCCACAAGCCTCGAAACAGTGTCAACAAACAGTCGCTACCACGGAGGCACCGGGATATCAAAGTGCAAGTTCATGGCAGTGATAATGTGCGGCAAACATTGGGTTTGCCAACCCACATGTCCCTGTGGCACTATTGTTGCCAGCCGTTGAGGTGTTCGGGGTTTGCCAATTCTTGTATAGAAACATTAGTACAAAGAGACTACATGGCTTGTGGCGCATGGTGGAGGCCATGAGGGTATCTTCTTTCATGGTTTGGATCTTCCTTCATGATTTGGGGCTTGCCGAAAAGCATCTCCTATTAGACTTCGGGGGCTTCATCTTATCTGCATGCTGGGAATTTCTTTTCTATCATCTTACTGGCCATCATCTCCGTTTTAAATTCAATATACATTGGTCCACCAACATCCCCTCTTATGGCTTGACATTTGCCAACCCACGTTTTGTCGACGGGTGGGCGGCTTGCGAGATGTCATCTTTGTTTGGCGGGTGTGTGGGCGCCAGCCAATTTCTCATGTCAAGTTTCGGGGTCATGTTAGGACTTGGCTTTGTCAACCAACATCCATGGTTAGAGTGATGGGGTATTTTCACGTTTCGAAGTATGACATATGGTAACTAGCCGTTATTTCCTTTTAACTGTTATTTTGCGACACAGCATGTCACTTTTAAGGCTCGGGCCGTGCCAACCCATATTTCGTGGTTTGCTAACCAATATCTCTGTTTGGGGGTTTGATGCTTCCGAAAACACAGTCTTCTTTAAAGGTTGAGGCTTGCCAAACAGTAGGTTCAGTGGCATGGATGTTGTCAATCTACATGTCGGTGTATATCGCTTTCCTCGTACCACCCTTAAAGGTATTGTGGGGACTGCCAGCTACATCGCCTTGTTGGGACTGAGGTTTGTCAATCAACCAACATTTCTTTTTAAGGTTCGGGGTTTCCAACCCATATTTTAAACAAAGCTTTCGGCTGTATAGACAAACATATGCTTTAGGTACTGGGGGATCTACCAGCCAACATCGCCTTCTAGGATATGGGGGTTGTTGAGCAACCTACATGTTTTTGGGAGGATTTGGGATTGCCAACCCACCATCTCTTCTGATTCACAATTCCTCAAACAACGTCTAATGTAGTATTTGGGGTGTCCCAATCGACATCTCCTTCCACAGTGAAACTGATTAAACAGCAAGTTTATCAGAAAGCTTGGGGTTTGCTAAATAATCTTCAGGTTCTGTATTTGGTTTTGCCCAACATCTTCCTGTAGTTTGTCTGGGTTTGCCTGACAACATGTCCGTGTACTGATGGGGGTCCTCATCCCCTTCAGTGTTCAGAGTTTGTCAAGTCTTTTCATTAATATTGGGGCGAAGGTGTCAAAATAATTTATGATTTGGATTGCTTGGTGGAGTGCGAAGGCCTGCTCATTACGTTTTTGGGGTGGGTTCCCCCTCCCCTCCCCGCACCGCACCCGAAGGCCTCAGGGGTGGTGCTCAGCCGCCTCCCCCAGACCCATGCGGGGGGCCGGGGGGGGGGGGGGGGGAGGGGGGGGGGGGGGCGGCAAAAAAAATAAAAATAAAAAAAAAAAATAATATATATATTATATATAAAAAAAAAAAAATATATATATATATATATATATATATTTTTTTTTTTGCGTCCCCCCCCCCCCCCCCCCCCCCGCGGCCCCGCGGTGCACGCATACGACGCCAGCCGTCCCACGTCCCCCTGCTGTGGTTTGTTTTCTATATTAATCTGTGAATATGAATTGCCTCCACTTGAATATTTTTGCCAATCAGTTATTTATTGGTACCTACCTTTTCATTGAATACAATGTACTTATAATCACGTTACGATACAGCTTTTTAGCATTTACAGAACATAAAAGCCTAAACATAACTATATACAAACGCAGGCCCGTATTTTGACGCGTTCTGAAAAACAAATGCACTCACGCAGCCACGTACACATAACTGCACGCTTCAATCACACGGTTATGTATGTGTAGAACGACATGTGCATGCGTTTATGCTGCGTACATCTGCGTACCTTTAGACTTTAGATGATTAGATCGCAAGACAGCGGGCGTCGCCTACAGTAATGTCGTTTCTGGCCAGCACTGGGCTCCAAACGAGCTGGAATGGTCCGGCACCAAGTGGGTTGATGACCAAATCCTTAGAGGAGTCTGGCTTCTGAGCTCTTAGTGGGTATAATGAAGTGCATGTCCCCCTTGGGACTTCAAGCCTGCTCTTCCGGTCGCAGCCTGGCCAGACTTCTTTTTTCATGACACGCGTCCGCCTGTTCCGGCCGTTGCGTGCTGTCCACATGAGCAAGCCGAGAGTACGTTGACTATGCCTGCAGCATGTTGCTTGCACCTGCTCCAGGGTGCCTGCGAGCGACAACCTGGAGCCTGGGGCCCTGAGTCCTCAGCATGAGGCTGGCAAGCCATTTGGCATCGCTAGCCGTCATGCCAACGGTCCAACTACGAGAGTTCCGCAGGGCTGCGCCAGAAATGGGAGTGGAGATCAGATGTTCCCACGCAAGTGCCCTGGTATTAGAGCCTAGCGGAACAGAAAGCTAAAGTTGTGAATGATCATTCTCATGATCGGCTGGCACTCTAGGAACTGGATGTGCGCCGCACGTCCGATGAAGGTATCCTGAGCATGGCGGTTCCGCAGCACGTTATTGCTCGCATCGCTCGCATCCCTGCAACCAAGACACGAGGTTGTTCTCCTCAGGACAAAGCCCCCAACAATCTCACACATCATACAAAACTTACAGACAGACAAGGGCTAAGGGGCCTCTTGAGCCGTCAGAGTACTGGGTTTCTCTCTGACCGAGGTGCCGGGATGTGGAAGTTAACGTCGAAGCGGAAGACCCTCTCGGGTTTCACCTGGAGCACTGTCACAGGAGCTGTGAGCATCGTTTCAGCGAAGAGGGATCCACGAGCCGGCAATAACTGGGCGCTGAACGTTCTTCCAAAGGTTTTGGACAATTTCCTGGTATGCCTGCTGGGAGGTGTGCATCCCCAGCATGTTGCCAATTTCGACCTTAGAGACGTCTCCACAGCTGGTAGAGCGATCAATGGCTTTGCTAGGGCCCCAGCCCGCGCAGAGTCGAAAGGCCCGTAGCTATCACTCGCACAGGAGACCAGCACAACATTCTGAAAGTACCTCGGTGTCCATGAACCGCGCAAGTGTCCCGGACCGTGCTATCTCGGACACCTACCCCGCGGAGCCCCCCCCCCCCTGCGCCCCTAAAAGATCGCGGATCTGGCGAAAGCTTGAAGCATTTGCAGCAGGGATGCTCGAAGCCAGGCGTCAGACTGAGCCTCGGCTCAAGTCGGCTCAGCCACGGAAGCCTCCCTTTTCCACTGTTGGGAGAAGCTATGCCGCTACGCTAGATCCGCTGAATAGGGCTTGGCAGCTTGTATATCATAGTCTGCCTGGGATCATCCGCATCCGCCATGGAGAGCTGCGTAAGGCATTGAGACCCACGCCAGGATTGTAGCACCTGTGGTACATGAGTGGGGGAGGGCGAGAGACAGGCATTTTCCCTAGTCACACCCGTCCTTGAGACCGAGGTGGAACAAGCTGATGTTCTTCAGGAAATAGCCTCAGGCTTTGTCAGAGAAGCCATGTTCCGGACACTTTCTCTTGCAGATGCAGAGCCCACATGCGGCGAGGAAAAGGTGATGAAGGTGAACATCTTCTCCTTGAATTCCTTGCTGTTGGCCATCGGGCCGGGGTCGCAAGTGGCATGGACAAGCAGCGCACAAACGTTGCAAAGGCAATTTCATCAGAATCTACTGTCGGTCCTGCAGGTGCGGAATTGCCGAGCGGACGATGAGGCCGCCTGCTCGAGTGGCGACACTCGACACTCTTCCATAATTTAAAGCGAAGCCAGTACTCGCCCTCTCACCGGAAACTAAACTCCTGAAACCCGAAGCCTCAAACTAAGGTCCGGGCCGATGGAGTGAGCGATGAAGCTCAGGCGGCCCAAAGCCGAGCCAGGGCACCAGTCGCAGATGAAGTTCGAGACCTGCCGCTGCGTTATTCACTCTTCCTTCGTTACGGGCGCAAAGGCTCGAGGTTTCTCTGGGGCTGAGGGCGTAGTCCCCAGGCGGGACTGCAACGCCCTTGGGGTGTTATCAGAACATTGTCAAGACCTAGCACTGGCTGCTAGGACAGCTGCTACTAGTAGGACAATGGAGCAACTGCATGTCTTGTCGCGGTGAGAACTCTGGTTTTGCAGAGGTTCAGGTAATACGGTATAAAGTTCGACCTCCTTAAGGGTTCGGTTTGGGTTGGTAGAAGCTTGGGCTTCAAGACGCTACGGGCTCTTCGGTTGGGATGAACTGATGGACTGCCGTACGAAGCCAAGCTCCAAGCCCTCACTGAGAGGTGTGTTAGCAGTTACAGGGCGCCTCCTGCGCAAGGCGGATGCCCATTTCGGAGAAGTCACCCTCCGTGTTGTCCTCCGCTCTTCTAGGGTTCAGGGTTCGGGGTCTGGGGCTCAGAAGTTCAGGGCTTAAGCGGTGGGCCCTCTTGACGACTCCTTTCATGGCAGTCCTCATTGGACTGGGAGCAGAGGAAGATGGCATCCGGATAGAGCAGGGCGATGTTGTTCTTCATCAGCCGCATGTCAAAGGAATTCCTGGCAATTTCTCTTTATCGTTTCTACAGTCGCCATTGCTGCGGGTACTGCGTTTTTGCTAGTACTACTACGGTTGCTGAACCCATCCGTCGCTCTGCTGCTAATACATTTGTAATTGTAGCATTGAGCCTGCAACTCTTGGATGTGTCGAGACAGCAAATGCTGACCTGTCCGGAGTGCTCCACATTCCTCCCCTGCGTTTTCATCAACAAGGAGCAATCATTGCGCATCCCATGCATGTTGGAGGCTCTGCTTACGAGGCTCGGAAGGACAACGCTGACCCGAACGAGATTTCTGGAAGCCATGGAGGCCAAACTGCTCTAGCACTATTCTTCCAAGGCTCCCCTGGAAGCCGTGGCAAAGCACGAAGAGGTGCACGCCACGGTACTGCTTCGGAGCCTGGGCTTGCTTGATGTGAGGTCTTTTGATGAGCCAAGACTATGGCGGACTTTACCTCATGATTCGTGCTTATGGGGCTATAGGGCATCGGGCTTGTCTCTAAGGGTTCGGAAAGGGGGAACGAACTCCAAGTCTAAACCCCGGCCTGAGGGCAATCCACAACCTCTGATGACACGGACAACAGCGAACTGTACCAAGCATGTTCAAACTGTCAGTGCTGTTGCCGCAATCATGGCTGCCTTTGTTGCTGCTGCCGTTGCTTCTCTCGCATATGCTGCTGCAGTTGCTACCGTTGCTTCTCTTGTTGCTCCCAATTGCTGGCATGGTATTGCACCATGCACTGCTCACTTATCGAAGGTGGATTTTGACCAATACCCGAAAACCCCGCACTATTGGTACTGTCGTTCCTAGGAGAACGAACATGAAACCCCGGTATTAAATGGTACACTACCGGCATCAGAGGCGTTCCAGCTCCGCCGCCTCCACCACAACCATGCACTACTGACACTGTCACAACAATCACCATCAAAACCAAAAAAAGGGTGCTGCCCACCGCATCTTACGATTACTGATTCATGATTCATTTCTGTTGTTTGTTAGTCAGCGCTTTTGGCTGTTGGCTGTTGGCGATTCGGTTGCATGATACCGCCACCGCGGCGGCCAGTGCGACGACGACGACCACGAATTACGAGCAGTAATTATCATGGTGGTGCTACCACAACCATCATGACCACGAGGCCTATTTCTACGCTCACCAGTTAAAGAGCTCCAAAACTCCATTCGGACACGGTGCCGAAGGAACGCGGGACTCCCAGATACTGGGGTGCAGTGCGTCCTTCGTTCCTTGAGTGTCCTGCAGAGAAGCGAAAGGTCTCAGCACTGACGTCGACATTCAGAAGATGCTTGGGAAGAGAACTGAATACCGAAGTCTCTATGATCTCCTGACTTGTTTCAAACAGATGGAGGGGCAGTGAAAACTCAGGCAATGGCACAAATGACTCTTGACAACCCTTCTGGCTTCCGGCACGAAATTCCCTCTTTGCCTCACCTCGGTAGTCGCCGTCGTCGTGGTAACACTACCCACTCATCATAGACACAGTAAATATGGTTGTAATTGTTCTTTTTGTGTGCAATGTCATCATCTGCACAAGAAGCGCGCTCCCAGGAGACGCAGAACTGTCAAAATCAAAACGTTAAGACCGGGTGTGAAACACAGAAACTCAGAAGGCCTTTGAATAGCCTCACTCCACTGTGACAAGCATCGCAGACTCAGAACTTCATCATAGAAGGCAAGATAGATAATAAGAACTCAACTCTACACGCACGTACATACGTACGTTATGTAAGCGAGCAGAAGAACACCGATCGCTGGTCCATGCTGGCGACCGAGCGCTGGTCGAAGAGAACTGGCCGCTGCTCAATTGGAGGAAGGAGGGTCGTATCCTCCACAGTTCCACACTCCGCAATGACTTTCAGCGCTCTGTAGCGAGGCTGTGGGCCCTCCTCGATGGAGGCGAGCTCGGGAGCCCGGGGCTTTACGGTCTTTCGCAAAGTCTCCTCGCAAGACCCAAGACACTCAGGAGGCCCGCAAGAGCCACCCAGGCATGCTGCAACTGCAACGCTTCCCTTCTGCCCCACAGATCGGCCGAGTCTCAGATGCGGTCGTGTGGGCTTCGCCTGTGCGCCGCCGATGTCCCAAGCACCCGGAGTCAAGCAAGGACCGGCCTACGGACTTGTTGTCCGGCTCGGCCAAGTTGGCGCTCATCTTCTCCCGAATGATGGAAACAGACCATCTGGAATTCCAACAATTCTGAAATGGGGAAAGCACTGGAATCGCCCGTCACTCTGCCGAGTCACTGGTCAATGATGCGCTCCTCCCACTGCGTGCGGAGCATGGAGGAAATTTCCCGGTAGCCGAAGGATAGAACATTCAGGACCTGACATCGGAGCACCAAGATCCTTCAGGCTGAGTGCTGCAGACGAGCCTGGTGCCACAGCTCCAAGATCTGGCACGACACGGAATTGAGGTCGTAAGCCAGCAACCTGCCGCAGTCTCTGAGAGGGCCTTCGCGGCCCTTGCGGTTAAACGCGCAGATCAGTGGTGATGGGCACCTGGACACTGCCTCAGGCGTCAGATTTCTGCCTGACCTCAGGTTGAAAGGAAGGGGGTTGTAGGTTTAGGGTACCAAAATATTCAAAATCAGCGACAACTCTGCGGACGAGGCACTGCTGAATTCTCTCCCGAATGCTTTCTTGCAGATCGCTCCCCTCGGTTTGCGCCGCGTGCATAGCAAGCCCCCTATTTGTGACCAAGCCTAGTGCGTTTGCTGGCTGCTGCGGGTTTTGCCTTTGGTCCTTTGCCGAGCTGCTCCAGGAGGGCACTCAAAGCCTGTCGCCGGCTTCAGCGAGCCTCAAGCCAAGCTTCAAAGATTTGTCATGTCTCCCAAGCGCACGAGCCGATGCTAAGTAAGAGTGTGCAAGGCATCTTGTGGCTGTCAGTGCAGCTCAGAAGATGATTTGCAAGGGCGGCATATTGCCAATTACCTACACAGCATCAACGAGCAAAACAGGTCGACGAGCTCCAGGCTGATTCCGGCGGAGGAGCCGTTTACCCTCGAAGCTCCTGGCCAGATCAAGTTTCGGGATTCGACGACGGGCCAAGCTGAAAGGTGTGACTTCTTGGTCTTGAACTGTGCTCAAGACATGTAGCCTTGTATCTACAACCTCCGAACAAGGCAGGCAGGGGGCACCGCTGGGCGCAGGCTGCGGCTGCATGAGTCCCTTTGGCAGACGCAGAGCCTCAGCCATGTATCTGAGGTAGGACAGAAACTTTAGAATCAACACCAGAGCTCGCTCGTGAAAAGTCCAGGCATGCCAAGAAGGCGAGAGAAGCAACAACGCGGTTGTCATTTCTCTCTCTCTCTCTCTCTCTTTCGTTCGTCAGGGTTAGGGGCAACAGGATTGTTCCCCTCGCTCTCTCTCTCTCTCTCTCTCTTCGGCTTCGGCTTCGGCTGCGAGGGTTAAGTCCGCCAGGCGGACCCGGGGTTGTTGGCCCCCCTCTCCCCACTGCGACGGTGGTAGAAAGGGCTTGTGGGGTCAAAGGTCGGAAAACGGAGACAAAGGTTGGTGTGAGCTGTGGAGTTTGCCTGGCAGGAACCCCCCCTGACCCTGAACTTTAGCCCGCATCCCGGCCTCATCACCGCGCCCCCTAAGGCTAGGTCCTAAGTTCCTGCGACAGGCAAAATCCCCCCACTTTGATCTAGAATACGGTGATCGTCCCCCAAAAACTGCAACACTCTGAGGACCGAGCAATCATGGTAATACAATACGCGAGTAAGCAAGTATGTTCGTGGGGTCGTCACCAGGACTTGTTGAGGGGTCGCCAGCTTGTGGTGTACAACAACTTAATAGTAGGAGTAGAAAAGCAAAGTTGCGAGCTGGCCCCCCTGCTGCAAAGGTTTCCTTCTAGGTTCCTGTTGAAAGGCTGAGCTAAAAAGGTCATCTCCGAAGTGGTGCCGGCAAGTCTCTGACGCAATGCCAATTTGTGCAGATGCAAGGGCATATGGCCCTGTTGGTAGTTGGTCGGAATGGCTCCAGCGGCCCGTCATGAATTAAGCTCATCATTGTAAGCTTTTAGAAAGACTGTTGAAGAAAGAGCTCCTTGACGATCTTTGGGTTCCCCTCCTGGACGATGGCAACGAGTTTGTCAGCTTGTCTTCCGGTCTCTCTTCTCGCATTGTGCCTTTGCACATATTGCTCCCACTCCTGGGCGTTGGCCGCGTCGAGGATCTCCCCCGTTATGCGGTCTGTATAGTTCCCCGTTTTCCAGTTCTTCTTGACGTTCTTCCCGATCCATCGATCCAACGGGTCTGGTTCATAGAGCAGAGCTGTCCCCTTCTCACTTTCGAAGCGGACGTAGTCGGAGTAGGGCCTTGTCTTCCCCGCCACTTCGCAAGTCCCCCCCCCCTTCGGGTTGGTAGAGGTCTTGCTCATCTGCCATGGCCCTCTGCTTCCGTATGTTGCTGGGTGCTGCCGTACTGGCAATCCCCCCAGTGGCCACGCGTTGCTTGTAGCACGAGGCGCCACTGTCGTGGCTTTTGTGGCAAAAGGGTCCTTCAAGGCATGCTCGACATGTCACCCCCATGGCCTTCAGTTTCTCCGCAAGTGCACACTGCTCCTGCCAGGTCGTCTTTGTTCTGCCTGGCTTTGCCGATGGGTCTCTTTCCATTCGGCTTCTTCCTCCTCTGGGGCCTTCTTTCCCCCCGGTTTGGATCTCGAGGAACTCGACATAGATCGTGAGGTGGTAGTAGAACGAGGTCTCCCCGTGGTCCGCAGTGCTGAAGTATGCTCCGTCCCCCTACTGGCGGGCCACCCTCCCGGAGGAGGGGCCGCGGTCAGGTTCGGGAGGATGCGCTGGCAAAGGGGCCTCTCAAGCAAGACGGCAGCGGGCGGAGACTCAAGCACCACTGGGTCAAGGCGAGGGTGGCTCCTCCGGGTAACAGCCCAGAGTAACCCCCTGCCTCTCCCCCCCGGCACAAGAGGGCGGAACAGACCCCCAAGTACAAGGTGTGGCACTCTCTCTCTCTCTCTCTCCCTCCTGGGCATGAGGGCGGGTCAACGCCCTCGGGCCTCTGGCCCCCCCGTCGTGTTGACGGGTGTGAGGGGTGACGAACGAATGATTTACACAGTCTAAGCTAAAGCCATATAGTATACGATAACGTTGACTGTGATATCTCATTCTCATCGACACATGCAACATCATGTCCTCAGTCCCCCGCAGTAGCAAACAACGAACAATATAAGGAGTACAAGAGGATCACAGAGGTCATGATGCAAAAGATCACCCCGCATCGAAAGAGGTAATTCGATTGGCTCCCTGTGCTTTCGGTGCCTTTTGGGGGTTTACGTAAGGTACACTAGATAGGAAAAGCGGTTTTAATCCCCCGATATATTTCAGGCACTGTTGACGCACTGGAGCAGCAAAGAAAGGTTCGCATTCTCCGCAGTACAAAACAGTACACGGAAACATAGACATTTCAACAAGCAACTATTCAACTTCTTCTGCAGAGTTGGCCATGCTACAGACTAAGCTTTCGGGGTTGTCAGGCGTAGCAAAACAGGCACACCCTCAACAAAGGTAACGAGCTAACAGTTTGCGCCTGTCCCCCGACTGCCACATTTGAAGGCTCTATAGGTCTCAGGTCATCAAAGGGGAAGATCTTTCTGTGAAACAAAGGCACAGCACATACTAGAGGCCTAAGGGCTAAGCATGTGTACTGCAAGTATGATCATTCCCCAGTGATGTTGATGATAGCAGGCCAGAGGATCAGAGGATTCAAGGAAAGCTTGCCAAACAAATCACCATGCCATTAGAAAAGAAGGGGCCCTGCAGGTGTGGAACACAGCACGACTTTCCCTGATCCTGAGCGGCTCTACTTCAAAGAAAGAAACTACTTGCTCTCTCACGTGTCTGGTCTGCGAGCATTTACTGAAACAACTAAATCACGGGAAAGTTCAAACACAGTTCTTATGTTCAATCCCCCGGAGTTACACCAGATCGTGGAGAGGTTTGGCTGACCGTGGAAACTAGTTACCGATCATCAGGAGGAAAGGCCTGTTCTGTTACGAAGCAAGGACACAGCACTCATCTCTCTCTCTCTCTCTGTCTCTCTCTCTCTGTTGGCCCAGCTGCTAGGGTCGCCCCACACAGGTCGTAGGTCTGCCCTTCTAGGAACCCACGCACTGCAGCCAGGTTTTGCGTGGCCTGCTGCACTGTGACCGCGTGTACGTGGAACGCCCTCAGCTCCTCGTCAAGTCGAAGGACGTCGGCCGTATGGATTCGGCCAGTCTCCCAAGTGTCTTCGCCCTCCGCCACAGTCGCCAAGCGGGACGCCACGTGCGAGTCGTTTCGCATCTCCAGCAGCCCCGCGATTCCCATGGCATCAACCCTGCTGTACACTTTGTTAACTATGTGGTGCACGCCCCTTGCTGCAGCTACTCTGGTACCTGTGTGACTGTCGAACACCCCGGGGTTGGACTCCATTGCTGTGGTGACCAAGTAAACTGTCCGGGCCAGCTGCTGCAGGATCATGTCTGTTGTGAGGTGTGTCTGCTCACGGACCCCGGCCGGGGACAGGAGGTTGGCTGCTGCTTCTCGGAACATGGAGGTGGTCCCCCGCGGTCGCTTGCTGGGGGATGCTGCTCGCTGCTGGTAGGGGCTTGGTGAGTGCGGCACCATTCTGTCTGCATGTTGAGGAGGATTACCACATGGTATGTGACTGCATGTGTGTCTTCACCTGCTGTCTCGAAAAGGAGGTCCCGCAGCATGTTGATTACCCTGTCAAGTGACGGCGTGGGGGCGACCTCTGGATGACTCCCGCGCCGCGGTCGCTCTTCGCTTCGCTTCGGTTCACGAGGGTTAGGTCCGAAGACCCGGGCCAAGGCCCCCCTCTGTCGCTCTCTCTCTCTCTCTCTCTCACTCTCACTCGGGCATAGGGACCGGTCAGGGCCCCCGGGCATCTTGCCCACCCGATGTGTTCTCAGGTTTCAGAGGCGTGAAGAACGAGCGTATCCCATCTCAAGACTAAGGTCATAAATTATACGATAACGAATCAGAGATGGGCGTACACTCTCCACGGACACATGCATGGTTGCCCAATTTCCCCGACTGCTTCAAAAGGAGCGAAGTCATTTGCAGGAAGAGCAGCTCGTAGGAAATTTGGCCCCCTCGATTACAGAATCCCCCGCTGAAAGAGCTCGTTGGGGATTCCCTTTGACGAGAACTGGCTACTCGCAGGCAATGTCACATGTAGTGTATAAGAAACATATGGCAACAGCATCGGACACCTTGGTAATACATTGGACTCTGCCCTGTTCAAAAGTAGTCTCTCTGCAATTCCCCGAAAAAAGTCGCAGCAAGGACAACACCAAAGTGGTTTAAGAAGTTGAACAACACACCATGCAACTCTTTCACGGATTTTGAAAGCTCTTGAAGGAATCTGGCTCGACGACTACAAGTCTCTTGACAAGTTAGGATACTAGAACAAGTTAAGAAACTGCTTTGTACGTTGGTGTCGGAGCATGCCTTCATCTACCTTCACGAAGGAGAGGCACAGTGTTCAAAGATTACTGATCGGTTCGCCGGGGAACTTCCATGAGAAAACACCCAAGAAAGCAAAACAGAACAAAGTAAAAGGCTATCCTAGATCACATTATCCCGGTTCCCCCGATCAGGTTTGTGCAAGTCTTCACAGTTAGAATTATATAGCAGCAGCAGATACGACTTATGTAGCACATGCATGTACACTATCCCCGTGACAGGAGCTCAAAGGGATTTCCCCGTCGCATCTGCTTCTCGCAAAAGGAAGTTCGAACTTGTCATGGCACGTGGTGTGGCTCGAAAAAGGTAATAAGGCAACAACCCTCTAACTGCATACGGATCTGACCATACCCACCGTGGCCATGTTTGCAGCACTCATATGTCAAGCTCTTACTTTCAAGAAGCAAAGAACAACATCCTCTCTCTCTCTCTCTCTTTCTTTTCTTTCTGCCGGGCTTAGGGGTCACGTCGTGACCCTCAGGCTTTCAGCCCGCCCGTCCACCCCCTGTGGGTTTGAGTGGACGGCTTTGGGGCGCCACTGACCGTTGCACTTACTACCGAGTATGTTCCAGATTCTCGAGCTGCAACCCCCGACCCCTTACACTAAGACAACCCCAACCCGCCTCTTCCCCGCGCCCCTATGGCAGCTATCCAGAGGTTTACAGCTCGGTAACCAGAAACATCCCCTCGTGTGTGCACTAGGAGCCTTCCTCGCAACCAGGACCTAACTTTCCGTAGGAACACCATTGCACATCTGAGGCTCCCCGTGCGGCTCACTGTGGCTGTGAAAAGTATGGCACGGCAGCAATCGTCCCCTTTAAGTACATGCCCCTCCTAGGTAGTACAGAACTAGGGGGTGCCCCCTGCTGCAGCCTGCCTTGTGGTTTGTTGGGCTCTCGCGTTGGGCTTGTTCCCCAAAACAGCGGACACAGCTAAGGAGTACACCACGAAGTAGAGTTGGTTTTGCCCTTGCGAGTTCCCCCTGTGCTACGTGAAACTTGTTGGGGTCCACTCCACGGCCTCATACGAAACAGAACGGTGACCTACCACACGGCTAGTTGTGTTTATCGTGGGCCCCGAGGCTGTGCATGCTGCGGTTGGGGGAGCATGGGCAGGGCTCTCTCTCTCTCTCTCTCTCTCTCTCTCTAAGCTCTCAGTGCATGAGGCAGGAGGCAGGGGCAGCGTTCAGGCCCCCACCCCGCGCGAGTCCGCGCACCCGCAGCTCTTGGCGGAGTGGCTTCTCCCGAGGATTGTTTCCAGGGGGGCTCGGCTGTGCGAAAGGAAAGGCGAACGGAAGTGCTCCAACAACACATCCAAAGAACAACATATGTAGACTCAGGAACAGTGGGTTCAGCACTCCTCGGTTGGCAGTACTCAAGCCTACTCCCCCGAAGTCTTTTCAACGAGTGTATACTTTCTCTCTGTCTCTCTCCCCCTCCCTCTCTCTCACATACTGGTTCTCCTCCAAAGCCATCGAGCATGCAATGCCTGGGCCCCGCACACCGATCCCCAGATCTTGCGGCACGATGCTCAGCTCCGTCGCATCCACGTGGCCGAAAAGGGCCTCCGCTCCAAGACCGTGGTCACTGAACTCTCGCGAGGCTTCATGCAACGCAAGGCCAGAACAGATAACTCCTCTCCCCCGCAGTCCCGCCCTGTTCCCACGTCTCGGCTCTGACCTACGACAACAAAGTCTTGTCCGCGCCTCGCGCTGGAGGGGCGTGAAGCACCGCTCGCCTAAGCCAGCAGACATGGCCGGTTGTGCCAGGGCCCGGAAGGGCTGAGGCCACGGCAGATCTGTCTAAACCAGGTGGCTTGCTGGACATAGGAGGACGACAGGGCGCCGAGGTGTCGCCTGTCCAGGTGCTCCCGTGCCTTCCCAGCTCTTCAGGACCACATCTGAGGCCTGTAGAGCCCTTCTGCTAGCTGGAGCAATCGATTCTGCTCCATGGGCTTGGTGAGCTCCTGCTAGGAGCGAGGAATTTTTGAGGATGCTGCCCTTCATCCCCCCGCCGCCCTGGACCAAACCACGCCTCGGCAAAGAGTGCCTCGGCCAAGGAGAGTGCCGCGGGTGGAGCAGCCTGGACTTGGCGCTCGGCTCGGTTGAACGAAAGAGCGCAGGCCGTTGGGATGATTCATGATGACCCTAGACCCTGGACCCTTTATATCCCACTGCAGAAAGAGATCCCAAGCTGGCCTGCCAACTCGCTGGTGGCCGCTCCTGCAGATCTGACCAAGGGGAAGAAGCAGTTACACAATCACCTGGCTGGCTCATGAGAGAAAAATGTGTGCACAATATGGTTGATGTGTCTATGTACAATATATAGAATCAAGCAGATATCAGATAGCAGAGATCAGAACAGAATGGAACTGAATAGAAGAGAACAGAACAGAATAGAACAGAAGGGAAGAGAAGAGAACCGAACAGAACATCATAGAACTGAATTGAATAGAGAATAGAAAGTTGCTCAGCCTGGCCGAGCCTAGCCTTGCACAGCATATCAGATGTAGTATGGCATGGCAGGCACGGAGCGGACTGGAATGCAACGGGACGGGATGGATGCATCACGTTTACGCTTTATCGTGGGAATTATGCATACATACCAAAACCTACATGTACCTACCTACCTACGCACGTGCGTGCATACATGCCCGAACGAGTCCTGGTCATGCTCTTTGGACCCGTCCGCGGATGAAGAATGCAGAGAATGCCTCACGACCTCAGAGGTTGGCGCCCTGCCCTCCCAAAGGAGAAGCGCTCTACAGATGCTTCATATTGAGCTGTGACTTCTCCATGAAGATTCCAGACCTCGTTGCGGGCCGAGGGCTGGGGGCACGGCTGCAGGCACGCCAACATCGCCCCCCCGGCTTTCGCCAGTTTCGCTGTCCTGCCATTCGTGCTCAACTCCGGATTTGGAGATCTGCCAGATGCTGTGTAGGACACGCAAACAACACACGGCCCTTGCATACCAGTGCTGTTTTGCATTAGGATAACAGGCTCACGAAGCAGTCTCCTCATCGAATGCTGGATGCTGGGAGCAGCGTTCAATCCCAAAGGCTGCTTCACCGATCATGACACTTTGGGAAATGTAGCACACCATCTGCTCCCACGCTGCTTATGCAGCCGGAGAAACGTTGAAAAACCACTTTAGCGTGATCCTGGACATCTAGACGGTGAACCTTTGCCTTGTAGGCTCACTTCTTGCCGGACAAGAACATCGCCGCCTGGAGCCTCGCAGCTGCCTTCTTCACCTCAAGGTACCAAACTCTCGCTTCTGCCACCCGAGAAAGACAGCGACATGTCACAACCTGGCCTTCTGTGTGGCCTCGAGCTTGTCGGTCTTGGACTCTGCCTTCTCCATCAGCTCGGTGGCGCTCTCCATCTCTGACTTGGCCTGCGAAGTCTCAGCAATTCCATCAAGGAACCCAGGACAGGACGCCTGGGCGGCTAACACGTCGGTATTGTGCTAAAATGTTCTTGCTGACGAGGCAATCTACAGGCCTCGTTCATGTCAATGTCATCTGCGACCTGCAATCACCGCAAGAGTTCCGCGGTCGGCGTATGCGACACTGCCGTTAATTCGTCACATCATCAGCTGAACTGCGACATATTTACGCGGTCTGCCGTCCTGATGCGGCCGTTTGGGACACTTCTGCTACCGTATAAAGCCTCCATGAGATGTCACTCTGCCCGCCCGCCACACCTCGAAGTCGTTGCACAACACGGACAGCTGGTTGGAGTCCACGGAAGCGAAGCCGCCCATGACCACCACGGGCACCCACTTGCCATCCTGCGGTGCCGCGGATTTGAGACAAGCGAAAACACGGGCCTGTACGAATGGGATATGGACATATGGAGAATGTCCTGCTTGTAGCGGAGCACGCCGACATCCAGGGCAGACATCATGGGGGCGTGGTTGGCCAAGATGCCCAACTGGCCGCTGGCGCTAGGCAGGATCACCTCCGAAGCCGCCTCCTTGATGGCATCGCCCTCTGCCGACTGGACCTTGAGCCGCAGCCGATCGCCCTCAGCGACGGGCTTCTCCTCGGCTTCCCCCTCATCCTCCTCCGCCCTCATGGCCACGGAAGAGCTTCGGACGGATGGCCGCATACCCACAAAACCCAGACCCATGTTCTTGGCAAGGAGGGCGCCGGCCGCCAGGGCAATCAGCAAGGAGATGGAGGAACGAGCCATGGCTGTGTACGGCCAAGAAAATTCTGCTGGCAGCTAGAGGTCTGGAGTATCCCTTGGGCCATACGAGGCGTCAGGAGTGGCAAGCGGAAGGTTCAGTAGACAAGACTTCAGCCGGCAACGGCTCCCGGCGATGCTTGGCAGAGGTATGCAGAGGTCCTGCGCCTCCGACTCCTTTGCTCCAGCTCTGGGGGCAGGGCCCGCCACCTCCCAGACACACGAAGAGCCGATGCGAGCCGATCAAGGAGCTCCGGAAGCTCCTGCCTTGGGCTTGGTTGCTGCCATCTTCCTCAGAGCAGGGCGGACACGGAACCGGAGGTCCACCACGGCCTGCCGCACACAGCACACTTGCTTCGCGCTGGCGTGAGCGGAGGCAGATCGTGCCACGGCACCGAATGCACTGCCAAGTTCAGCAGGCAGAAGTGGCACTCGTCGAAGACGACGGGGCAGAAGTCATGCAAACCTCTCTCCTTGTGTCAGACAAGCGGTTTTGAACATGCCAGCGGTGCGCAGTGAAACGAAGTAAAGCAAGGCTCTGAAGAACCGGAAGACAATCGGTCTCGGCTTGGGCCGCGGCCACTCCTCGGAGTCGCAGAACCTGCGTGGACACGCAGCGGAACTCTGCCGACCTCAGACGTCCCGTGAGGCCACGGCAGGCTGCGCAAAAGCGGTCTTTGGGGCCCGGCTCAACATCTGGCTGGTCGCCCAGCGGTTCGGAGGGATGCTGCGTAAGGTCCGCAAACATCAGCTCCACCTTGCAGGCCGAAGGCCGCGCTTCGCAGGCAGATGCTCGCAGATGCTCGCAGATGCTCGCAGCCCGACTCCAGAAGTTGCGGTGCGGGCACCTCGAGGAGAAGAGGATTTCGCCGCTCCAACCTGGATGGCAGAGAAGCGGACGCGCAGCAAGCCGCCGAGCCGCGGAGCCGCCGTTCCGTGCAGCTTCGGAGCTCGGAGGGGCTAAGCTCGAGCCGGAACTGGCCCACGTCGCCGAGTTCGACCTCCTCCTCGCAGTAGCGGATCAGGAAGCTCCTCGTGGAGAAGGTGTACCTCAGACACGCTTGGCTTCTGGAAAGCCGTAATACATCCTGCTGTGCCAGACCCGGTTTTCACCCAAAGCCTACAAAGACTTATGGGAATTGGAAGCCGAGCCATCCCTCAAACATAACACAGGTAGAGGCCCAGCACACTCAGCCGGCTACCAAAAGAGGCCTTGAAGTCCTCGGCCCCTTCCTCATGCCCTCACACCAGATTCCGAAACCAGAAGCTCTGAAGCTCTGTCTCGGCACATTTCTTCGTTGACGTGGGCCGGGATCCTTGGCTTCCGGGTACGGAGAAGGGCTTCGAGCTCACGGGTCCTGGCTTCAGTTTCGATGTGTGCCTTAAACTGTCTTTTCTTGTGCTGTCTGCGCAATTTTCAGAAGGCCTGACGGGTCAACACAAGGGCCTGAAGTGACGAGAAAACAGCGAATGTGCAACTGTTGGTTGTCCAATGTCTCTGTGCACAACCTGCAGCTGTAGACGAAAGCACCGCAAGGTCTTCGAATGCCAATCCCCAACAAGCCTTGTGGTCTTTTCGGCTATGGCGTTCCCTCCGCTTGAGGGAAGCGGGAACGTTGCAGATTCAACAGAGCTGAGCAAAGATTTCATAGATTCCGTATGATTCCGTGATCTGAGATCTCTGAGAGGTTTGGCTCTCGAATGCTCTCGCCGAGCGGCAAGTTGTGGTGGTCCACCCGAGGCTTTCCCTTGGGCGGCTCCATGGCCATGGAAGGGCCCTGCAAGCGAATGCGAGGAGTGGCTGCGAAAGCGAAGCACCCGCCACGGACGTGGCCCTGCCTTGAGGTAGCTGTAGGGAAAAGCCAAGGCCCGGCCCTCATCGTCTCGATAGATGCGGGTCTTCAAGTGATAAAGGCCTCCAGTAAATCAAGACACTTCGATGCGCTTTCGAGCTGAGAAACAACTTCCCGCCTTGGTGGAACAGGTCGACGTTCCGAAAGCTCTCAAACTGGAGAGCCAGCTCGACGACGGTACACAGCGACATCGCCGTTTTGAGCCGCGGAGATGAGGGAGGCTGAGGCTTCAAGGGGCTCGAGATGCATTTTGGCGCTTTCGAGGCTAAGGTGCAGTATGGTCTAGTATGGTATGTAGTGCCCCTTGTAGTGTATATACTGTTATAGCGTATGCATGGCTTATATGCTGTATAGAGTGCTCTTGTGATGCGCGGGGGCGGCCTAGCCCTGAGCTCTCGGAGCTCTCGGAGCTCAGGGCTCACCAGTCGACCGCGGCATTCCCGGCAGCCCGGGCTCCCAGAGAGCGGAGCAGAGCCGGGTTGAGGCTTTTCAGTTGGGGTTGAGGCCGTTTAGGCTTAGGGCTGCTTTGGGGCTTCAAATCCTTCTCCGGTCTCCCGATTTCTAGCACAACTAGGCCTGGAAGCAGCTTTTTGGAGGTTGAAGGTCCGGTCGCAGCTATGAGGCTTGCCTGGATCACTGGCTGGGCTCTGCTCCATGGATGGCAGTGAGTCGTTGAAGCTGAATGGCAGTCGGCATGCAACAAGCAACCACTGAAAACGAAGACATGTACCACTTCTTGTCCTGAACTCAGAGATTGAGTAGCTTTCATGTCTCCATAGTGCTCATCTGGGAATTCAGTTTGCCTTTACAAGGCAAGTTGTACAGACGCGTTAACCACGGCCATTTCGATCCGAATCGTAATACTCGCTTGAACATCAGAAGACTGAAGAGTTGTTGTCACAAACTGCGTCGGTACAAGAGAGAGCTCCGTGCCTTTCGCATTTATGTGTGTGCTTCATAAACGCACAGAGAGGTAGATACAAAGTTAGAGCGATGGACGGGTGCGTGCTGGCGCCAAGGCTGTCTAGAACAGTTTTAGAACATGCCGACCGGGGCAAGATTGATGCATACGGGCAAAAGGCACATGCTTTGTCCTACTGATACGTTTTGCAAAACGGTCATATCAAGACGGTGCATTGCAACGCCAGACGACCTGAAGGCGGCTCTTCTGTCCAGACCCTGAGAAGCATTCTGGGGAATGGGCCGCCATATCCAGAACCTGCTTTTTTACCTGCCGGCGAGGTGTGCGGCGGTTTGGAGCTTGGGCTTCGGTTCTGTTCTCAAGCGTGCCTGCCGTCTTTGTCTTTATGGCCCAAGGGCCAAGGACCCCTTACGGGGCGCCCTGCCCCCGCCGGTTGGGGTTTCTTTCGCAAGAGTAAAGGGCCTCTCTTTTGTTTCGCCAGGGCTGTAGTAAGAGGGATTTCCCCTTTCGCTCCCGCAGCTCTACTGCGCCCAAGCGTGTTGCGGGTGCCAGGAGTGAAGAACAAACAAGGCAAATCGCTCTTCAAAGTTGCGACTGCAGGAACTAGGCAAACAAAAGACACAACCAGTCGCAGGAGCTGCATGAAGTTGTCAATCAGCAATCATGCTCTATGAGTACCCGATGCACTAACGAAAAGTTCCAAGCAGGGCTAAAACAAAAACATGAAGCAACCGCACAAACTCCAAGAAGACATGACCAGAAACCATCTTTGCCACAGGAGTGTCAAGGAGTACTCTTCAACATGAAGTTTGTGCGGACGCCATGCTATATGATATGCATCAGGTACACAACTTGAGCCTGCGATGACAAGGGCACGATGCTAGCAGATGGTTGGCACAAGACTCGCATCAACGATACATATTGACGGCTTTTGCGGCAAGAATGACCCCCCTCTGCAAGTTACATTGTAATTGTGCCATGCTGCAAGACGGTATGCGAACCAACTCTCGCTCTCTCTCTCTCTCTCTCTCTCTCTCTGTTGTCCGAGCGCGTTGCTCGTGCACCACTCCATCATACTCCATCTATCTACATCTTTCTGTTGTTTCAGCGTTCCCATTGCTATGCTACTCCAATGCCATTGCACTCCCCATATTCCAGCGGTCTGCTGGTCAAACCGTCCAGCATGCAGGCCGTTAGAGTAGCTCTACCATGCAGTCACCCGGCTGACCTCGCTGGCCAAGCTGGCTGCCAGGTGCTCTGGCAGTTCCAACCTGCATCTGTTCCACTGGACGAGACACGATGTGATGAGCTGTGCGAAATGGGGGGGTCTATGCTGCCGTATGTACGACAGAAACGAGCCGCAGCATACAATCGGCAACATGCTTCTTAACACGGCATGCGGACACTACTTCAGGCACCCAAGCGCCTGCACCCGCCGCAAGAATTGAGGATCTTGGGCTGCCCGGGCTGCACTCGCACCCGGCGCATGCCCTGGCAAGCAAAGCTTCGCAGAGAATCCGGGCGCCAACAAAAATCGCTCTCAAATGTTCGATGCTGCGCTTCCTTCAGCAATTAAGTACTAATGAAGCATAGGGCGGACACCCCAGCAATGGGACCTCAATCGGATGCAACTGAGACAGATGGGAGCAGAGTAGCGACACGACTGGATCATACTGTGCCGTGCATGTCCTGCGCAGGAAGGCTCTCAGAGCTTCACGCACGTGTGTTTGCCCCACATCTTGTGTTGAAAGGTTGATAAGAAGCAACCTCAGCAAGGAGAGCCGTCACCCGGCCTTGCTCGACTCCTGCTCGCTGGAGACATGTCCGTCGCCTTGCTCCAGGTCAGCCTCGTGGATAGGAGCTTTGGCAGCTAGTCCCCGCACTGCCTACTGCAGTGCCTGCGGCTCTAAGAGGTCGCGCCTGCGGCGGCTGGGGCTTGGTGCTCGCCCGTCCCTCGGGGCCGCTTTCTTGGCGTCGCGAGCCCGGAGACCTCGAGTTTTCGGAGGCTTAGGGCGATGCCCACAACCGCCGATAACCGCCGGGTGCAAGGAAAAGAGATGGAACGAGACAGCGAAAGGGAGAGCCCTGAGGCAGCTGGGCCACGCAAACAGCTTGCCAGACATGCGAACACCCTGAAAAGCCCCGAGAAAATACTAGGCTTCCCACTTGTACAGGCGCACCTCGGATGCGCTTGCAACGCGTCCAGGCCGCAAAGCAGCTAGAGCTACTGGGGTCAGGATTCTAGCACGTCGTCCGTCTTCCACCAGATGAACCGGCCGACGGAGTCACGGATCCTTGCATGCAAGCGACCGACTCCACCAAGTGGGGACGTCGGCCCCGGGCGGAAGGCCTCATGCACGAGGCCAAGAGGATAAGGGGATGGGGTAGCCGAATGCAGAGGGGATGTTTGCGCAACAGCGATTGCTGCAACACAAGTACCGGTCATTCAGCAGCCGAGCAAAGTCGTTAGTCAACTCAGGCCGCGGCGTTGTAGCCTCAGTGTCAACTCGCATATCCCAACTCACCCAACCTAACAAAAGAACAAAGACGATGCATGACGGTAGTACCAGTACCGCATCACGAGCAACTGTCTGTCTGGTGTGTTCCCTGACAGAGACTGTGGTGGCAAAACCGAAGACAAGCCACGTCTGCAGTCTCCATGTCGCACAAACCGGTGGTGCCATGATCAGGAATTCATGTGCTGCTTTCTGCTGTTGTAAGAAGCCTGGAGATATAAGGTTGTTTCCGAAGCTCTAACCAGGCCAATCTGCGCCGCTGTGCTAGCTGCTGTTGCTCGACAAATGAAGCACGTTCGTGGGGAAAGAACACTAAGGCGGACACGACACACCAACCCATGCTGCTCGTCTTGCACGGGGCACATGATTCAAGATCAGAGGCAAATCGAAGAGAGGCTGACCGTTGCGCGACCCAGTCGCCGAGGCATGATCAATACCCACGCTGTCTTTTGATGCGCGAATATGTACATGTGACCGGACATTGCAATCATCCCTGCGCGCAGCTATTCACAGCGAAACCACATCAAGTGGGGCATGCAGAAAGCCGATGGTCTAAGACGTAAAGCTCAGGTTGCTGATCTGCTTGGCTGAGGACCGCTTGTCCACCTGCCGAGGCGGTGATCAAGCTCGGAAGTTTCGCGCGGGAGACAGACTTGCAGGCAAAGGACCCTCTTTCCGGTATAGCCCTTCACATGGGAATCGTTGGAGTGATCGATGAAGGGGTTCACGCAATCGCGATCATCCTTCAGGGAGAAGCTTGCCTGAACAGTGCAAGATGCCAGAAACATGCAGTGCTTGACCTAGGATTCGAGTGCAAAGCCTGGCCCATCTTCATCTTGCGAGCATTCTTTTTCCGGATGCTCTCGCCATCCTGTACCTTGACAGCTCTTGGATCCGGGAATCAGGAAGTCATGCTTCGAGAGCATTCAGAAAATCGTGATTTCCAGGTGGATGTCAGACTGTATCGGATGTGTGTATTTATACCTCGGTGTGTGTAACCGCAGGAAAGGAATGACAGGGAGAAGAAAACATGTTGGTAGTCAAGCAGGTGCAGGAAGGTGCGGTTGCATCCGGATATATGTATGTATGTATGTATGTATGCATATGTATGTATGTACGCATGTAAGTATGTCTGTACGTCTTTATGTACGTCTGTCTGTCTCTCCGTCCGTCTGTCGGTCTGTCTATCTGTCTGTGTGTCTGCATCTGTGTCTGTGTCTGTCTCCGTCTCTGCCTCTGGCTCTGTCTCTTGCTTGCTTGCTTGCTTGCGAAGGGGTCTGGGTGCACGCACCCCGGCCCGAAGGCCAACCTTCCATGGCTCGCGTCTGTGCGGCTTCGAGGCCCCTTTCGGGGTGGGTGTCTCTGTCTCTCTGACTCTGTCTCTCTGTCCCTGTCTCTCCGTCTATGTCTCTCTGTCTCTGTCTTGTGTCCGTCTCTGTGTCTGTCTGTATCTCCGTCTCTGTGTCTGTCTGTCTGTCTCCGTCCGTCTGTCCGTCTGTCCGTCTGTCCGTCTGTCCGTCCGTCCGTCGGTCTGTCTGTCCGTCCGTATGTGTATATACATACATACATATATATATATATATATGTATACACATATATCTCTGTCCGTGTGTGTGTGTGTGAAATGAAGTATGCTTGCTGGGACAAGTCCGACTTCCGACGAAACTCTTGAGATGGTATGAGTCTCGAAGCGCAAAGGCCTGCTGTAAACCCTACCCATTGCTGACACTACCCTCGGAGATTCTAAATCCTAAGCTTTCAAAGGTTACAATGTGACAGTATGCGCTGCTTCAAATCCCCAAACCCCGTCTCCTCTGTGCGAATCATCACGTGGCCGCTGGGCTGCCGACTCCGGCTCTCTTCCGATCCCTAACCTTTGCTTTCTCCAAAGCCTCCAACTGATCCTCGCTCGGGGCTTCGGCTTCAGCTCGCGCCAGTAGCTGCTACATGTGGGGCACGCGAGCCTCTACACCTATGTATATGTATATATATATATATATACATAGAGAGAGAGAGAGAAAGAGATAGAGAGTCAGAGAGAAAAAAAAATACATGTATACATGTGTGTATATATATATATATACATATACATATACATACACGCATATGTGCGATGTGCGCGTTTTCATCAGTTTGTTTACTCGTGCATGTACTTCAATTATTTGCTCTTGGATAAACGTAAACAGATGTCTTTGCGAAAGCGTCGCACTGCAGGCCCGGGTCTTGCAGCTTGTTGTTTCTCCGCTAGTTAGTTCGATAGTTGGTTTGTGTGATGAGTGCGGCGCGCGGGGGTGCAAGCGTGTGGGCGGGCGGGCGGGCGGGCGGGCGGGTGGGTGGCAGGCGTGGGTGGGTGGCATGGGTGGGTGTGGGTGGGTGGGTGTGGGTGGGTGGGTGGGTGTGGGTGGGTGTGGGTGGGTGGGGGTGGGTGTGCGGGTGGGTGGCGGGTGGCGGTGGGGGGGGCGGGTGGGCGGGTGGCGGGTGGCGGGTGGCGGGTGGCGGGTGGCGGGTGCCGGGTGCCGGGTGCCGGGTGCAGGGTGGCGGGTGGCGGGTGGCGGGTGGGGGGTGGCGGGTGGCGGGTGGCGGGTGGCGGGTGGCGGGTGGCGGGTGGCGGGTGGCGGGTGGCGGGTGGTGGGTGGTGGGGGTGGGGGTGGGGTGGTGGGTGGGGTGGGTGGGAGGGTAAATTAGTTCGCTCGTTCGACCTTCCTCCGGTGCTCCACTTGCGGTGTAGACCCCTCCTGTCCCTGTGGCAGAATGGTACAGATTTGCATCTAACTGGTTGGAGCAAGGTTCCTTGGTCCGGCATGTCCGGCCCGCGATTCCGTGGCAATCATGGGTCCCGCTGGGGAATATGCTGTTGAACATAGATGGATGTTAATGCTCAGCCATCCTGCCTTTAACTGCAGCCCTGGAACAATCACGTAGCCCGAGTAGTGTCCCCTAAATGGATAGAGCAAGAAAGACGGACAGAAAGAAGCTGTCACCATGATGCATTTCCCTGTGCTTTGTACTCTCCCTGAGTATGGTGGGGTCCGTGCCACTGCGTGCGTTCCGGAAGCTAGCCCTTCAAGCGGATACTAAAGCACATAGTGTGTGAAGTCCTTCAATGCCTCTACGGAGGTGACGTAAACCAGGGCATCAGGGTTCCATCCTCCCCTGACACAGCCGTGGAATGCTGATCCAACGTGCCAGACTTCGAAGCCAGTCCACCATGGCCCCCCTTCCACCGTGCCAACCTCAACCTTGGAGATTTCGAATTGATGTGCTTCACCTCTCATGAACTTCATAAGCGCCTCCGATACCCCAGCGCATGTCCTGCATCGTCTTCAGGCCAGCTTCTCCCACAGGCCTCGCAACCGCGGCATACGGGAAAGATCAGCACTTTCATCGGCAAGCATGAGTCGAAGGGTCATGGACTGTCTTGCGCCTGGCTATGTGCATGCTTCCATCCATCCATCCCTCCATCCGTCCGTCCATCCATCCATCCATCATCCGTCCGTCCCTCCAGCCAGCCAGCCATACATGCATGCATTCAGACAGGCACATACATACATACATGCATACATACATACGCATACGAACACACCTTACATACACACCCACCCACTCACCCGCCTATACCTACCTACCCATCCACGAAAACACCCACCCACCTCACATCTGCATAATGCAGACATGTATCTTCTTCTGAGACTGCAGCTCCATTCTGGCTTTGATGTTATTGAGAATGCTAAGCTGCTAAACTCAGTTATCCTGACAAGAGTCATGACATATGGATTCTTAATCATAGGTCAATGTCCTATAACATCAGACAGTAGGTTTCAGTCACTAGATTTAGATGCTACAAACAGACATGTCTTTTGTCTACGTATGCTTGTTTGGTGTATGTTTATGTGACTTATGTGCATACTACATACAAATGAGATCGTGTGCGAGCATGCTATGTCGGCGAGGACACATCTTCCTGGGTCTACGATATGACTGGGTGCCGGGCTCAGGGGGCCGGGTCATAACGGCCTCGCGTGTCACGGAGGCTTCCGTCATCGGCGCCCGAGCAGTCGGCGGCGGCGCCGCCTCTACGCCGGCCTAGGCGCTCCGTCTGACGCTCTTACACTACCTCGTTGATGTTGAAAGAGAAAGACCGCCACGACAGTGCACACCGTCAAAGTGACTGTGCAGATCGCTGCAAGAACTCCCCGCACCAGCCAGCTGGGGATGCTGCGCGTTTGTACATGTCTGACTCGCTCAGAGACTGGTTGTCCTGGTACCCTGCACCTTGACAGCAGAAGGTCTGCTCTCTGACAGTCTTCGAGAGACTCGAATAGCCACGGACATTCAACACACACCTTCTTTTCGGCATTCACATGTCGGTCTCTGTACACGACTCACGCGCAGATGCCAAGTGCAAATGTGAAGGAACTCTCGTGGCAGCGACTTGCCATCCAGGGCCGGCAAACCTGCTTGCCACCCAATGCACCACTCCAGCAAGGGGAACTCTATAGGTCTGCCAAGTTGTCCTTTGGACACGAAGTTGCAGACAACCCATTGCAGGCGGGATATCGAAAAAGCAACCAAGTTCAGGAGTCCTCACACAATACCGGACCGCTGCTCTCAGCAGACTAGGTCTAGGTCTTCACTTGCCGAGATTTCTCTCGTCATCTCAGCTGGAAAGTCCCTCAGGAGATGGCGTTCTCGATACAAGACGCTGCAACCTGGGTGCCCACAGCGCGACGAAGTCTACGCTTGCCAAGCCTCAGCCCCTCAGCCGTTAGCACCTGGGGTGGACAACTTCGCTCGGACAGAATGTCCATAGAATTGCACGAATGACAGCTAAAGCATTAAGCATGCCCCCTTTGGGACGGACTCCGCCAAGAATGCCAAGACCAAGCTACCTGCGCTGGCGACGCATCCGCTCCTTGCGCAGGAACTGTTGTACTCATCGCCAGCCCCCCACGCCCCAGACTTTAGACAAACTGCTACATCTGGCTTTTCATCCCACTGGGAACCAGTGGGTCTTGCGTGGCAACTTGCTCTTGTGTATACGTAGCATATGTGAGTAGTCCACGCTAGGTTGCTATTCTCACATAATACACTCGTCTTGAGCTGCACACACAAGTGGGGGCCATCGATGACTGCATGCTTGCTCGTCAGGTTACATCTGCCGAAGAAGCTACACCCCCAGTTCACTCCTTCTTGCTGGGGCGTCTGGCGGGTGCCGCATGGCCTGCAAACCGCTGCATCAGACTTTGTAGCAAATCTCGACATGGCACTACACTTCAGCTTCGCCTGGGACATGGCAGAAATTGCACTCGTCGGCAGAGCGGCAAATACCGCGGGGTGCGAAGCTGCAGGGCCTGCACATCCTTGGAGCTCGTCTGCGCCACAACGTATGTATCGTATGATCTTACTCCACGGTCATTGATACTGAGTTCGCATGTCTGCTTCTGCTTCGGAGTACGATGCCATGTTTGGCCAGGTGGCATGAGATTGTGGGCAGCCCAGGTTGCTGCCTCCTGCCAGAGAGAAGAAAGCCAACACGATCGAAAGCCAGAAATCCAACAGACGAAGGCTCCAACCCCATCGCTTTTCGTGTTGGGCCGAAGCTTGGATCGAAGCTTTACTGCTTGCGGATCCTCCAGCTGCGGGAGCTGGGTCTACTCTACATGGTCCCATGGATCGAATCCCTACGATGTACTAACAGGATCCTACATGTCACGGCCAGTGCCTGCCATGGGCAGTGATCGAGGAGCCTGGGCTCTTGGACATCGGCTCGGACTTTAAGGGCTGCAGCTTGGTTGAAGACTGGGCATGGGTTCATGCTGCATCGTCATGCCGTCATTCCCGGGCCACCGAACCTGCTGCATCTGATGTGCCGAACAGATTTCTGCTCATGAACATGAAAGTCACCGAGTTCAGGAATGTTCACTCCTATGCCATATTCCCGCGCTTGTAGGTGTTACACCGCAACTGACAGATTCCATCCATGCTGACCTCAACTCGCCTTCCGACCACCTGAGCCTGCGACACTGCCCAAAACCCAGCAATATCAAACGTGATGTGCCTTTCCAGAACAGCAGCCGCAGACTTTGGCTCGTGACGCCAGGTTTCATTGTTATTCAGTAACATGCAGCATGTCTTAGGCATGTTCGGGGTCTTGATCGGGCTCATCGTGTTTCGTTCCTGTCTTTTGATTGCCTCTTTTTATCTTACTGTCACAAAAGCCTGCCCAACACTACCTCTGGCAAGAACTCTTCTACGCCAGCAGTGCCCCCACGAGTCCCAGAAGCTGGTTCGCGAGAATTCTGCAGCGCGGGTCCGCAACTGCGAGGAATTCGCGCAGGCTGCTTCGCCAGCTTTCCTGCGCACCTGCGTACATCCAAAGTAACCCTCAAGGAACAGGTCATGTCCGAGCAGACCCGACCGTGGCAAGACTGTGGACTCTTACTTCCCTCTGCTGCCGGGGGGCTGCACGAAAGCAGTGACAAGCATCTCTCAAACTCCTTGCTGATCCTTGTCCTTATGTGCGAGCGTTTGGCAGCAAGCTCTCTTGCAGGTGCTGATGTTGCTGCCGAGGCTCATGAAGTCATATTCTTCGGTGGCCGACAGGCCTGCCTTGAGTTGATCACTTGGCAAGTTTGAAACCCGGACGGGTGTTGAGGCATTCGAGGACACTGGGTCTTGTCGTTTTGGGAACAGTTCAGGGCAGGCAACAGAGGGTGAAATGAGAGACGGAATTCCGGCACGTACCGAAACCCCATTCCAAAGGCCCTCTCAGAACCCGAAGACAGCAGTGCGCCCGCCTTGATGAGACCGCTCTGCTCCTGCGCCACCTTGAGCCTGGGACTTCACGCGAGTTGGGATATCTGGAACGGAACAGCAATGATCCCCGATAGCGGCAGTAGCAGCGGTAAAATTCGTGGTCGCTGCAGCAGTGGGAGCTGCATCGGCAGTAGCAGAATTAGTAGAGGTGAGTAGTAGTGTCGTATAAGTAGTAGTAGCAGTAGTAGCAGTAGTAGCAGTAGTAGCAGTAGTAGCAGTAGTAGCAGTAGTAGCAGTAGTAGCAGTAGTAGCAGTAGTAGCAGTAGTAGCAGCAGTATAGTAGTAGCAGTAGTAGCAGTAGTAGCAGTAGTAGCAGTAGTAGCAGTAGTAGCAGTAGTAGCAGTAGGCAGCAGCAGTAGCAGCGGTAGTGGTAGCAGCAGAAACAGTGGTCGCAGCAGTAGCAGCAGAGGCAGCAGCAGCAGTAGTAGTAGTAGTAGTAGTAGTAGTAGTAGTAGTAGCAGTAGCAGCAGCAGTAGCAGCAGCAGTAGTAGTAGCAGCAGCAGGAGTAGTAGTCGTAGGTGTCGTAGGTGTCGTAGTAGTCGTAGTAGTCGTAGTAGTCGTAGTAGTCGTAGTAGTCGTAGTAGTCGTAGTAGTCGTAGTAGTCGTAGTAGTCGTAGTAGTAGTAGTAGTAGTAGTAGTAGTAGTGATCGTCGTCGTGGTCCTGTCGGTCGCAGTGGCAGCGCTGGTGGTGGCGTTGGTGGGTTCTTCTGCCGCTACTGATGGTCGCCGTGGTCGTGGCAACAAAAGCAGATGCGGCAGCAAAGCAGCAGCGGCAGTAGCAGCAGTGGCCGTAACAGCTGCAGCAGTAGTCACAGCAGCAGCAGCAGCAGCCCGAAGCAGCAGGAGGAGTCGTCGTCGTTAGTAGAAGTACTAGTACTCGCGGTAGTGAGCAGGATGAAACAACGATGCTGATACTGCACGCCCAAAGCCGTTGCGTGTCTCTCTTGCTCTACATTGTAAAGTCATCCTATATAACAGCAAGTCGTGAGGCTTTTGTCGGGGCCTGCTCACCGACTGACTACTCCTGATAGCAACACACCACAGGTGACAAATTCCTCATGAGGCACGAAGAAATCACGGACAAGGGTACTCGAGGATCGTCCACCTGGAAATGAAAGGTCAGTCAGTCGGTCATACGCCATGCGACAGGTAAAATGACTGGCACGATGCACGATTCCGGACATGAGGATTCTGCACAAGTCTGGTTATCTCAAGGAGGCTTTCAAGGAATCGACATGCTTTGTCCCTGACAAATGTGACTGACCCATTCTCGCCGCGGCCTCGCCACTCCATTTCACACAAATCATACATGTGGCAGGCTGCAGCGCTCCACGAATGAATGCAGAGCTGTGCAAGGAGTGGTCGTATGCAGATTGCAGAACTTTACCGACAAGGAGGAATTGTAGTTTCAAGAGCATGTCTGTAGCAGCGGGGCAACAAGCTCTGCGCAGAACTTCCGTGTTGGGCACTGTTGGGATGAAAGCGGTGGGAACTGAAACGTGATGTTGAATATTGTTGAACGATCGTTAATCGGTACGAACTGCAATCTTACGTACATGGGTCCTAACTCCCGAAGCAAAAAGAACCCTTCGGCAAAGATCCGCTGCGCCTCCAGGAATTGGGCCAGGCCTTTTACAACAACTTCGGAATCTCGCACGAGATCTTCGAGAAAGATGATCTTCCTGGTCGTCAGCCGTACGATACCGTGAGACGGACAAGCTCTCCGACAGATGCTACAGTCATCAGTCATCGGTAGTGGTGAAGGCCAAATTTCACCGGGTATCACTTTGTGTGGAGCACGCTGCTGCTCCATCATCCAGTCACGGTAGCGATCCATGACATGGCCTGCAAAGTCGGCATTAAGTCGCTGAGGGGCACGGTCGAGTGGCCGCAGCAAGGAGACAAGCCAATGCCATAGCTGCTACTGCTAGAGTCAGACCACCAGGCGCATGCGGCACGAGGAGGAACCTCCGAAGTGGCAGTCCGAGGCGAAATAGTGCTCCATTGCTTCACCTCGCCACCATACGAGCTGAACAGCATGTCAATGTCTCTCAAGCTGCTAGCTGCAAGCCTGCAAGGTCGAAGCTACACGAAGCCAAGCAGCCGAAGTCGAAGTGCTTCGGATAGAAGGCAGTATCAGCGGGCGTACTCATCCATCGCACACGATTCCAAAGATCGCGATGTCTGCGTGGCACGCACAGCATGAGCTAGGGCTATGGGCGCACACATATGCACATACACACACACACACACACACACACACACACACACACACACACACACACACGCACGCACACACACACACACACACACACACGCGCACGCACGCACGCACGCACGCACGCACGCACGCACGCACGCACGCACGCACGCACGCGCCCACGCACGCACGCATGCGAGAATGCAAAGTCTGGACATGCCTGAACAGCACATAGCGCGGATCAGCCAGGAGGACAACCACTTTGCCACCGATGGACAACTTGTTATCCTCATCATGAGGTAGCATTGCAGGCTGCACAAACGTCCAATGACCTTAGCTTCCAGAGCTGCCTGCGACGGTTAGTTGTCTGCTCGTGAGGCAAGGTGACAGGTTACATTGCCGTATATTGCCGTATTCCTGCAAAAACAGCATTGCGACAACGCAGCATTGCCGTCGAGCAGGAGAGGTTTGCGCAGGAACGAGGCCAAGAGAGACCTTTCCCTGCGGCAAGACACTCTGTCTGCATCAGCTGCGGTCGCTACCGCTAGTGCTTCCTCTACGGCTTCCGCTTGGCCTCCAGTGGAGGTATGCGCATTCCATATGGGCCAAAAGGAATCATGGTCTGCGCAACCTCAGACAGCCCGTCAGCATCCGCCTGTACTCCCAGAACTAATTGCGTCTGCTTTCTCTGAGGCCCCCGCCTCGCAGCGGTTCTCCGCGAGTTGGAACAGAGACTCCTTGCAATATCTGCAAACAGGCACACAAACGTGCACACGCGAGCACGCAGGAGTCACGCAGGCACTCCTCGAGCTGAAGGTTGTGTCCCGCCAGCTCCGGAGGCAAGCAGATTAAGGTGTCCTGGGCTCGGAGCTTGACGGTCCTGAGACGAGACCACTTAGACAAAAGAACATCGGATATGGATGGTATGGATCCGTCATGATCTGCAAGGCCGCGCCTCACGGCCTCCAGCACTTTTCGAGTCAGCGGTCTGGGAAGGAGCACACTGCCATGCTGGCGGTACTGCAATCCCTCCAGCAGGCCTGACGGCACACAACCGGCAGGCTTAACCACGCTCTCAGCGACTTTGCTGAGCCTGAATCGAAGCAGTGCAGCTTGTCATCCTGGTCTTCTGGCAGGGGTGGTATGGCTCCGCGACTCTGCCTGCAGAGGTTGCGAATCATGTATGCTGCTGCGGGCCATCACATCGGGCGAGCCTGAAAGACTCCCAATTCGTCAGCTGCCTCCCAGTGACACCCAACAGACCAACAGACTTGACCAAGTACGCGGGCCTTTTGCTTCAGATTTCGCAGTCTGTACCGCTGCTTCTGTTCAGAGCTGCATCAGAAACTTGTCGATGTTCGGCGCCTGTGTTTCCTTCAAGTCTCCGTAGGGAGAGGAGCTCTCTCAATCCTTGGCACTGGGACAGCCTCCTGACGGCGGGAGCTTTGAGCTTTGCGCTTCTGCACAACCCTCTGATGCTTCGACTCTTGAAGCTATGTCCTCTTCTAACGTTCTGGGTTGTCTGCCGTCGTGTGTACGAATCGAACTTTGTAGGTTCTCCTTTGCGCCATTGTGATCCTCCTGATCCTCATTTGCGCCTGACAACTACCGGAGACAGCTGTCGCTTGTGATGCTCCGGGCACGCCCAGCCTTCGGTTCGGACATCAACTCTAACACCCCTCCTACACTCCAAACTCCACACATCTCCACACCGACACGAGCAGGTGCACAGCGGACATGCATTGCACCGCTCACGTGCAAAGGCGTCGGGCAAGAGATGTGGACCGATGACATGTCTGGGGCTCCCCGTAAGTTCCGATCAACGTAACGCAACTGTCAGAGCTCCGCACGGCCTTTCTGCAACATCTTGCTGCGGCGGCAGCACACAACAAACCATGGCCTCGGTGACTCGGTGAACACTATCCGCTAGCCGGGCTACCGGACATGGCCTTGGGGCTCTGAAGGCTCATGCCATGCACATACTGACTGAAGAACGGTGCGCCAAGCAACTTCTCCGCGTGACCACGGAGTCTCTTCAGACTGAGCCCTCGCCAAAGGCAGCCTTGGAAATCCCTCTGAGGGCCCGGCGGCACAGTCACTGGGCCGCCGCATCAACAGGCTACGAGTAGTTTCAAGAGCCATACGCGGCGGATGATGCACTTCCAGCTGGGCAAGAAAAGGCCCCAGGGCCCATGAAGTTACCATGCGCTGGCGAGTCGATTCTCCGAGCGCGTCGCGCTGCAAACTGCCGAAATCCAGCTTTGCCTGTCGGATTCGGTGCTCGTGCCGGGTTCGCGTCCAGGCCGCTTGGGAGGTTGGACGTCCTGCCTCGGACTCGCTTCCGCTGCCTGCGGCATCTGGCTCCTCAGGACCACTGCAGCTCAACACAAGATCGGACAGGTTCACAAAAGCCTCGTCATCAATCTCATCGTCGTCTTCGTTCTCCGACAACAGTGCCAATGCGTCCATGACGAGCAAGTATGCTCGGATGCTTTGGGCTCGCTTGTAGTTTCTGACACGTCTCCAAGCTTCAACTGTCCAGCGAGGTACCTAACTGGCAACTGATACATCTTTTTTAATTAACCCACGTAAAGCAACGACCCGCCGGCCATGTCCGGCCATCTTCGACGTCTTTCCATATCAAACGTGCGGTGGCTGACGATCCATCTGTCAACTTGAGTGCATAAGTTGTACATGGCATGAGCATGGCAGAACATTCGACTTGCTTGGCAGACAGCTGCGGAGCCGTGACTTGACGAAGCAGAACTGGAAAGCTTGGAAATGCAACGAAAGGGATCGCGCTTTTAAGCGGGAGGCAGCGTCTTTGGTTAGCACTCTGGTCCACTGCTACGTAGGCCGAGCAGTCTACAAATCTCATGTATTGCGTAAACACTAGCAAAGCCTCAAGCACGATGGCGGGCTTCTGTACAGTTTCCTGAAAGCTCTGCGAGGCAGACTGTTTGCCTGTGAAACTTCAGGGTATTTTGCTTGGGGTCTAGAGACCAAACTGCTGCATGGCATCCTTGCCCGTGGCAAGATCCGCTGCAATGATTCCGAGTGCAGCAAACATGGCAAATCGTCCATTGTTCAGCTCCTTGTTCCGCATCTCCTTCATAAAGTCTCCACGAACACACGACCCTCTGTCCCCCGAGTGCAAAGGTCGGTCCTCATCATACTGGCCAAGCCCCACGGGATCACCGAAGTTTCCGGCCTTATCATCTCAGTTCGGCATCCAGCATTCCGTACAAGCTACCGGCATCTGCCTCCTTGCTGGGATCCTCTGTCCACACTGCCAGTTCCATCGCCCCTGCCCGACACACTACGTCTGGACTGGCACATGGCACTGCTATGCACTGCATACAAATGACCAGCGGAGGGATGGACGGAACGGCGGAACCTGGCCTGAGGCGAGGAAGAGGGCCACGAAGCCGTAGGTGCCCGGAGCTGTGGTCACGGCGCCCATTCCTGCTGGAACCGAGTCGAAACCGGGGAACTTCACGTAGTGCTGCACCACACCACCCAGAGCGGCCATCATCGCCACCTGAAAACTTCAGGGCTCTCTCTCTCTCTCTCTCTTGCTTGCTTGCTTGCACTCTCTCTCTCTCTCTCTCTCTCTCTCTCTTTTCCAACGCTGAGGCCAGTGCACGTCCATGCTTGATCTCGGCAGCCCGCAGGTTCTTGAAGCCTTCCTCATCGCCTCAGGTTTTGGCCATAAACACCCTGGATGCTCGTTGGATGAAAGGCTGCAAAGCCTCAGGCTAGCACCGACCTTGCTAAAACCAGCAGGATCGAAGAAGCCTAGCGGCGGCAGAGCGCCAACCTGACATGAAAGCACACGCTCCGTTCAAACACTCAAAACGGCTCTGATCAATACTCCCGGAACGGCTGCAACCAACAGCCCGGATGCACCTGCTGAGCGGGATCGAAGGGCGGAGGGGCCTTCTCTTCTGTCTCTTCGGCGCGGAGCGGGGAATCCTTGGGCTTTGTTGGGTACCCACCTGTCCTAATCTTTGCCCAGCTAAACAGCGCAATGAAGCTTTTTTTTTGACGCCGAGCATCCGTGTACAGAGCCCAGTCGCCCCAGGCGGATCCAGTCAGACCTCAACGGCGGCTTCGCGACCGACGCATGAAAGTCATTCCGGCAAAACTACAGACCCAGAACATCCAACAGGCAGAGTGTGCCGAAATGCCCGATGAGTTGCCGTCTTGAAAGAACATGCCAATGATGGCCATCATCGCAAGACGGCCGTTGGCCAACTCTGCACTAAGTTTGGTTGTCTTGGACGCAGGGTCAGACACCTTGCCGAGGAAGGTGGGGAATCCCACTCCGTAGTCGCCCGGGGTGCCATCCATGGTGGCATCCTTCATGAAACCCAGGCCGTACTTGCCGGAGAAGAAGCCTGAGCCCTCGACGAGGCCGATGAACCAGAGAATCTGCAACCAGCCAAGAACCTCACATCCAAATTATCTTCTCAAGTTGTCAACTGTAAACTCACCTAGCAACACAGTTGCGCACGACATCCCTTCCCCACCTCCTACCACTGCAAGGTATATCTCTGAGGCCTGCGCTGGCACCTTGGAGATCGCTGCCAAACCGTTGGGGACGTCAGAGAACTTCAAGCCCAAGCTTGGACTGAGGAATCCTCACAGTGACCACACTACACGATGCCTCGTACTGGCATGTCTGGCTATGTGAATGGTGCTCTGCTACAGCATCTGCAACAACTTCAATAGCACAAGCCCGCCTGGAAACTTGTAGTACTCCGGGACAATATATCCCATTGTAGCATACATGGCAACTCTGCCATGCTTAATCTCCACAGCTCTGCGCCTCTTCATCGTGGCTGCATCGGCACCCTTGCTCAGACCGAGCGGGTCCCAAAATCCCACGGGAGCCTGCACTCCAAGCCCAGTCGTGGCGACGGATGCGGACGAAGAGCTGGACGAGGAGGAGGAGGATCCCGACGATGCAGTGAAGGATCCCGCACCGGTTCCTCCACTGACGGATCCCATGCCGCCCTTGAACATGATCTCTTCCGGCGAGGCGCGGAGCGGGGAATCCTTGGGCTTTGTTGGGTACCCACCTGTCCTAATCTATACCCAGCTCAACAGCGCAATGAAGCTCTCTCCAACGCCGAGCATCCGTGTACAGAGCCCAGTCGCCCCAGGCGGATCCAGTCAGACCTCAACGGCGGCTTCGCGACCGACGCATGAAAGTCATTCCGGCAAAACTACAGACCCAGAACATCCAACAGGCAGAGTGTGCCGAAATGCCCGATGAGTTGCCGTCTTGAAAGAACATGCCAATGATGGCCATCATCGCGAGACGCCCGTTGGCCAACTCTGCACTAAGTTTGGTCGTCTTGGACGCAGGGTCAGACACCTTGCCAAGGAACGTGGGGAAACCCACTCCGTAGTCGCCCGGGGTGCCATCCATGGTGGCATCCTTCATGAAACCCAGGCCGTACTTGCCGGAGAAGAAGCCTGAGCCCTCGACGAGGCCGATGAACCACAGAATCTGCAACCAGCCAAGAACCTCACATCCAACTTATCTTCTCAAGTTGTCAACTGTAAACTCACCTAGCACCGCAGTTGCGCACGACATCCATTCCCCACCTCCTACCACTGCAAGGTATATCTCTGAGGCCTGTGCTGGCACCTTGGAGATCGCTGCCAAACCGTTGGGGACGTCAGAGAATTTCAAGCCCAAGCTTGGACTGAGGAATCCTCACAGTGACCACACTACACGATGCCTCGTACTGGCATGTCTGGCTATGTGAATGGTGCTCTGCTACAGCATCTGCAACAACTTCAATAGCACAAGCCCGCCTGGAAACTTGTAGTACTCCGGGACAATATATCCCATTGTAGCATACATGGCAACTCTGCCATGCTTAATCTCCACAGCTCTGCGCCTCTTCATCGTGGCTGCATCGGCACCCTTGCTCAGACCGAGCGGGTCCCAAAATCCCACGGGAGCCTGCACTCCAAGCCCAGTCGTGGCGACGGATGCGGACGAAGAGCTGGACGAGGAGGAGGAGGATCCCGACGATGCAGTGAAGGATCCCGCACCGGTTCCTCCACTGACGGATCCCATGCCGCCCTTGAACATGATCTCTTCCGGCGAGGCGCGGAGCGGGGAATCCTTGGGCTTTGTTGGGTACCCACCTGTCCTAATCTATACCCAGCTAAACAGCGCAATGAAGCTCTCTCCAACGCCGAGCATCCGTGTACAGAGCCCAGTCGCCCCAGGCGGATCCAGTCAGACCTCAACGGCGGCTTCGCGACCGACGCATGAAAGTCATTCCGGCAAAACTACAGACCCAGAACATCCAACAGGCAGAGTGTGCCGAAATGCCCGATGAGTTGCCGTCTTGAAAGAACATGCCAATGATGGCCATCATCGCGAGACGCCCGTTGGCCAACTCTGCACTAAGTTTGGTCGTCTTGGACGCAGGGTCAGACACCTTGCCAAGGAACGTGGGGAAACCCACTCCGTAGTCGCCCGGGGTGCCATCCATGGTGGCATCCTTCATGAAGCCCAGGCCGTACTTGCCGGAGAAGAAGCCTGAGCCCTCGACGAGGCCGATGAACCACAGAATCTGCAACCAGCCAAGAACCTCACATCCAACTTATCTTCTCAAGTTGTCAACTGTAAACTCACCTAGCAACACAATTGCGCACGACATCCATTCCCCACCTCCTACCACTGCAAGGTATATCTCTGAGGCCTGTGCTGGCACCTTGGAGATCGCTGCCAAACCGTTGGGGACGTCAGAGAACTTCAAGCCCAAGCTTGGACTGAGGAATCCTCACAGTGACCACACTACACGATGCCTCGTACTGGCATGTCTGGCTATGTGAATGGTGCTCTGCTACAGCATCTGCAACAACTTCAATAGCACAAGCCCGCCTGGAAACTTGTAGTACTCCGGGACAATATATCCCATTGTAGCATACATGGCAACTCTGCCATGCTTAATCTCCACAGCTCTGCGCCTCTTCATCGTGGCTGCATCGGCACCCTTGCTCAGACCGAGCGGGTCCCAAAATCCCACGGGAGCCTGCACTCCAAGCCCAGTCGTGGCGACGGATGCGGACGAAGAGCTGGACGAGGAGGAGGAGGATCCCGACGATGCAGTGAAGGATCCCGCACCGGTTCCTCCACTGACGGATCCCATGCCGCCCTTGAACATGATCTCTTCCGGCGAGGCGCGGAGCGGGGAATCCTTGGGCTTTGTTGGGTACCCACCTGTCCTAATCTATACCCAGCTAAACAGCGCAATGAAGCTCTCTCCAACGCCGAGCATCCGTGTACAGAGCCCAGTCGCCCCAGGCGGATCCAGTCAGACCTCAACGGCGGCTTCGCGACCGACGCATGAAAGTCATTCCGGCAAAACTACAGACCCAGAACATCCAACAGGCAGAGTGTGCCGAAATGCCCGATGAGTTGCCGTCTTGAAAGAACATGCCAATGATGGCCATCATCGCGAGACGGCCGTTGGCCAACTCTGCACTAAGTTTGGTTGTCTTGGACGCAGGGTCAGACACCTTGCCGAGGAAGGTGGGGAATCCCACTCCGTAGTCGCCCGGGGTGCCATCCATGGTGGCATCCTTCATGAAACCCAGGCCGTACTTGCCGGAGAAGAAGCCTGAGCCCTCGACGAGGCCGATGAACCACAGAATCTGCAACCAGCCAAGAACCTCACATCCAAACTATCTTCTCAAGTTGTCAACTGTAAACTCACCTAGCAACACAGTTTCGCACAACATCCCTTCCCCACCTCCTACCACTGCAAGGTATATCTCTGAGGCCTGTGCTGGCACCTTGGAGATCGCTGCCAAACCGTTGGGGACGTCAGAGAACTTCAAGCCCAAGCTTGGACTGAGGAATCCTCACAGTGACCACACTACACGATGCCTCGTACTGGCATGTCTGGCTATGTGAATGGTGCTCTGCTACAGCATCTGCAACAACTTCAATAGCACAAGCCCGCCTGGAAACTTGTAGTACTCCGGGACAATATATCCCATTGTAGCATACATGGCAACTCTGCCATGCTTAATCTCCACAGCTCTGCGCCTCTTCATCGTGGCTGCATCGGCACCCTTGCTCAGACCGAGCGGGTCCCAAAATCCCACGGGAGCCTGCACTCCAAGCCCAGTCGTGGCGACGGATGCGGACGAAGAGCTGGACGAGGAGGAGGAGGATCCCGACGATGCAGTGAAGGATCCCGCACCGGTTCCTCCACTGACGGATCCCATGCCGCCCTTGAACATGATCTCTTCCGGCGAGGCGCGGAGCGGGGAATCCTTGGGCTTTGTTGGGTACCCACCTGTCCTAATCTATACCCAGCTAAACAGCGCAATGAAGCTCTCTCCAACGCCGAGCATCCGTGTACAGAGCCCAGTCGCCCCAGGCGGATCCAGTCAGACCTCAACGGCGGCTTCGCGACCGACGCATGAAAGTCATTCCGGCAAAACTACAGACCCAGAACATCCAACAGGCAGAGTGTGCCGAACTGCCCGATGAGTTGCCGTCTTGAAAGAACATGCCAATGATGGCCATCATCGCGAGACGGCCGTTGGCCAACTCTGCACTAAGTTTGGTTGTCTTGGACGCAGGGTCAGACACCTTGCCGAGGAAGGTGGGGAATCCCACTCCGTAGTCGCCCGGGGTGCCATCCATGGTGGCATCCTTCATGAAACCCAGGCCGTACTTGCCGGAGAAGAAGCCTGAGCCCTCGACGAGGCCGATGAACCAGAGAATCTGCAACCAGCCAAGAACCTCACATCCAACTTATCTTCTCAAGTTGTCAGCTGTAAACTCACCTAGCAACACAGTTGCGCACAACATCCCTTCCCAACCCCCTACCACTGCAAGGTATATCTCTGAGGCCTGTGCTGGCACCTTGGAGATCGCTGCCAAACCGTTGGGGACGTCAGAGAACTTCAAGCCCAAGCTTGGACTGAGGAATCCTCACAGTGACCACACTACACGATGCCTCGTACTGGCATGTCTGGCTATGTGAATGGTGCTCTGCTACAGCATCTGCAACAACTTCAATAGCACAAGCCCGCCTGGAAACTTGTAGTACTCCGGGACAATATATCCCATTGTAGCATACATGGCAACTCTGCCATGCTTAATCTCCACAGCTCTGCGCCTCTTCATCGTGGCTGCATCGGCACCCTTGCTCAGACCGAGCGGGTCCCAAAATCCCACGGGAGCCTGCACTCCAAGCCCAGTCGTGGCGACGGATGCGGACGAAGAGCTGGACGAGGAGGAGGAGGATCCCGACGATGCAGTGAAGGATCCCGCACCGGTTCCTCCACTGACGGATCCCATGCCGCCCTTGAACATGATCTCTTCCGGCGAGGCGCGGAGCATGCCCTTCTTTGTCGCCTTTGCCTTCTTCATGCCTACGGCTGCCACAGCAGCGCTGACGACCATCACTCCAGAGCCCAGCATCGGAGTGGTAGAATGAGAGGCTGGAGCCTCACCTCGGCTCAAAATGCGTCCGCTTCTTAGTCGTCCCTTCTTCCAGCGACCAGCGACGCCGGGTGCCCGACTGCTGCCACGCAGCGACTGTACATGGCCCTGGCCTTGGCGACCGGCGTGCATCGCGCGCAGCGCGTGAAACGAGCACGTGACTTGCTGCCGCAAACAACGGCACATAGCTCCAAAACACATCGCAACATACTCTCGACTGGGCTTCGCGCCGGGCTGGTTTGGCAGCGCAAATGCGCTGGAAAATGACTGCAACTGCAATGCCATGGCCTGGGACCGGACACATGAAGTCACCCCAAACAGTGAACCAAGACACGGATGTCTGAGCTCCGGGCCGCTGAAAACTAGGAAGAATCTACGGTGTGGCAGCAGAAGATCTGCGGAACGGCGGCCATACCAGACTTGTCGCAAGCGCAAACAATTCATCCATGCTCTCCACCAATGACTTTGCAGTACTGACCGGTGCGGAATCTACTCTGCACCATCTTTACTTTTGCTGCAACTCAGATCGTCAACGGCTCCCCAAATTGGAACTTTGCCTTCCAGTCATGGCCCTGTTGTTGAAAATGCCGCAACAGGATTCAACAGCTACGGCAGCTACGGCTTGCTGACCCAAGACCATGGTGAAACTGATCAGGATGCAAACAAGGATTCCAAGATTCTCACAAGCCAAGAGTGGCTTCTGCTCTGCGTGCTTGCGGTGCCATGCGACATCTCCCAGGCCACATGCTGAGGGAAAAGGTGCAACAATCTGATTGGCTGCAACTCAACACTGGCCTTATCATGCTGCTGCTCTTACTGCTGCCCCTACGACAACAACAACAACTACTACTACTACTACTACCACCACTACTACTGCTACTACTTGCTGTTGCTGCATGCTGCTTGCTGCTTGCTGCTTGCTGCTTGCTGCTTGCTGCTTGCTGCTTGCTGCTTGCTGCTTGCTGCTTGCTGCTTGCTGCGTGCTGCGTGCTGCGTGCTGCGTGCTGGCTGCTACTGCTACCGCTACTGCAACTGCTACTGCTACAGCTACAGCTACTGCTACTCCTACTGCTACTGCGACTGCCACTGCTGCTACTATGGCTACTACTGCTACTGCTACTGCTGCTGCTATTGCTGCTGCTACTGCTGCTACTACTGTGGAAACTGCTACTGCTACTGCTACTGCTGCTGCTGCTGCTGCCACTGCTGCTACTATTGCTACTGCTAGTGACTGCTAGTGCTACTGCTGCTATTGCTACTGCTGCTAATATTGCTACCGCTGCTGCTGCTGCTGCTGCTGCTGCTGCTGCTGCTACTGCTACTGCAACTGCTACTGCTACAGCTACAGCTACTGCTACTCCTACTGCTACTGCTGCTGCCACTGCTGCTACTATTGCTACTGCTACTGCTACTGCTAGTGCTACTGCTACTATTGCTATTGCTACTGCTGCTGCTGCTGCTACTGCTACGGCTACGGCTACTGCTACTGCTGCTGCTACTGCTACTGCTACTGCTACTGCTACTGCTACTGCTACTGCTACTGCTACTGCTACTGCTGCTGCTGCTGCTACTGCTACTGCCACTTCTACTGCTGCTGCTACTGCTAGGGCTACGGCTACGGCTACTGCTTCTGCTGCTACTGTTGAAACTGCTACTGCTACTGCTACTGCTGCTGCTACTGCCACTGCTGCCACTATTTCTACTGCTACTGCTACTGCTACTATTGCTACTGCTGCTACTATTGCTACTATTGCTACTGCTACTGCTACTGCTACTACTACCGACGCTTGTGCAGACTGCTGGCTGAGGTCATACACTGGTGATGATGAGGGCAATGTTTGAGTGCTTAACAGCTGAGGTCGGTGCACCGTTCAGCCCTGGACCCTAAGCCTTAGACCTCGGTTGCATTAGACCGCACCCGCAAGCAATGCACCTCTTAGTTCAGTGAAACACAGAGACAGATTGCAAGTGTTCGGCCTCATCGGGGGTAGAGCCATGCGGCTTCGGATTCATGGCAAGTGAACTGTGCCCCCTTCCCAGCGATGACTGGTTCTTGGCTAATCGGACATCAACTAGCACATCGGAACAGCAACCCTACGCCCGCGAACTGTCTTTGCATCATAGTCTGACAGACAGGCAAACGAGAATGAATAAGTAGATACATATATATATATATATATATACATATAAATATATATGTATTGCATACCTACACATGTGCATACATGTACATGTTGGTAGATATAAATGCAGAAAACATATGTGAAAACATATGTATATAGATGTATGTACAATTGTGCATACACTGTATGTATGTATGTACGTATCTACGTACGTACGTATGTAAGTATGGGGACAACTATAGACATGGGTATAGAAATAGATACAGATGCAGGTATAATAGATAGAGAAACAGATATAGATGTAGTGATGTAGATGTAGATATAGACTACAGATATAAATACAGACTAGAGATGTAGCAATAGGTAAAGATGTGTATGTGCATAGATATATATTTATATATAGCATAGCAATAGAACTCATAATGATGAGCAGAATAAATAAAAGTGTCAAGATTATGCATACGTTTACAAAAACTGCGACATGCCCCACAAAAAACGAGGGCCCTCTTGCAAATGGAAAGACCCTGAACTACTCGAGCCCACCTTCTCGAGAAGAGAGACGTACATCTTTTCCCCTAGAAGAAAGCACTTGGCCGGCGGCAAGTGTTCACGAAGATCATGCCAGGTGCCAGGGCAGGCGGGCCCGTAGCTGCAGAGCCCAGATCTGCGGCTGAGACTTCTCTCGGATCTTGCAAGGAAACGATGCCATCTGCATTTGCGTCACGCAAAGCATAAGTGATGCCCGCAGCGGACCAATTGATGTAGACCGTACCTGCAGTGAGACAGCGGACAGCCAGGACCTGCACCGACGAAAAGTGCACATCAGTTCCAGGTTATGTCAAGCTCTCACACAATGGAACACTTGCTCTCTGATGTGAGGACAAACCCACGTGGTTGCAAGGCGTGGCTGTTCGAGAGACGTGTCCTTCTCTGAGATAGCTTGCTGCGTGTAGGCTGTGCTGCTGTGGCTGTTTCGAAGACAGCCAAAGGATTTGTCACGTGCTTCGAGGATTGGCAAACGGACATTGGAATGTCCAGTGTATGTGCCGTTTGAGTGTTCCGTGCACAGCGTGGAGCTTGTAATCGTAAAAACCCGTTCGTCTCATGCTGACATCTCTAGGGACTGGGAAGCCGACCATCAGCACCAATTGTTGCCGCGGAGAAGAGATCCGGGAAGCAGAGCTGTTCGAAGGTGGACCCAGCAGCGCCCCAGTGGTGCCAGGGCGGAGGTTCGAAGGTCCAGATTACTTGATTGGTGGCTGCATCCACGGCCACGACCTTGCCGGTAATGTTTGCAGGCAATGGCCAGGGCCGACCAGGCGGCTCCCCCATCCCAACAATGACTGCCGGTGACGGGTGATTGTGGATCCATCCTATGGATGGTGCATTATGGACGACCTTCGGAAACGGCCTGTTCCAGGCCAGGCTCCCGTTGTCGATACTCAGTGCCCGGAGCCCTCCAGATCCATCGGCCCTGGAATAGCCGTTGAAGACCATGTCTCCCGCGCAAGCTACGCCACCTAGGCTCTCTGCCTGCACTTCCTGCTTCCAACACTCAGACGCTGCTGTCTGCCAAGCTTCAGCAACACAAAAGAAATCAAGAGACGGTGCAATCCGTTTCCTCATTTTCCCTACCTTCCCTTCCTTGCTGCCCTCCCCCGGGTTGAGCTCCAGGAACTCGTCACAACTCGCAGGGTCCTCCGGCCCGTGCACACATCGTCAAGACCTCTAAAGGTCAATCCGTCGAAAATGGCCCTTCCGTCAGTCTCACGACCGCGCATGTCCAACGCCGAGTGACTCTCTCCGAGAAGCTCGAGCTTCAGTTTCCAATCCACTCTGCTACCCTCGCAACTCAGTTACGCAACGCATCTGCAGCCTGTTTGGGCTTTCTCAGAGACCGAACTGACCGCGCTTTTCAGAACAAACTCCAGAAAGCAGTTAGGCACCTTATCATCTCTGCCATCTGTGCAGATTTGCCTGCCGTCTTGCATGTTCTCCGGCCACATGCAACCGAGCCGTCCTATCATTTCTATTTGATTCTCTTCGGACTCCCATCTGAAGCAAAACTGCCCGGCAGCCCGAGAGAGCAGAGTGACGAGCCGAGTCTCAAGCTCTACCCTCCTTAGCTTTCCTCTCCAAGCCGCCAAGGGTGAAGGTCCCCTCGTCGAGCCCCGGGACGCGCCACATCTCAGAGCCGTCCTGCGCTGAGCCACAGGGAAACAAGAGCAACCCGTGCAAACAACCTGGGGAGGCCACAAGATTCAATGATAGACGATTGAAGTGGCAAAGAAGCACTGCACAGGTGATGCTTGAGGGAAGTTCTCCCGACCCTGTCCTCGACGCTCAGCCGATAGACACCACCAGATGTGTCGCTGAGGATGATGGACTCCTTCTGCTTCCAAAGTTTCTGGAGCAAACAGTAGCGAACTGAGCAAGACAAGTTCTATTCCGGTCTTCGGGTTTGCACGACCCCTGCGCGCACTCGCCTAGGGGAGTAGGACTCAGCCGCAATTGAGACGAGCGTTTCCCTACCGCGCAGCAAGACTTCTGGGCCTGCTTCTGAACCCCTCTTCCTCTGGACTTTAGCCCTTGACATTTGCAACAGCGAATACGACAGCGACTATGAGGATGAGAATCAAGTACGCTCAAACTGGAATGACGCTGTATCTTGTCATCCAGCTCTGCAGCCGTGACAACAAGAATCACAGCAACAGTGATAACCAACAGCAGGACGACAGCAAAAAAATGAACACGCACAGCCGAAGATGCTACTATCCCACTCCCCAAAATGGTTTTCATCTCTTGCGTGTGGTATGTTGTGGTACCAGTACTGCACAACGGCTGATTTGGCTTTGTGGGAAGATCAAGCAAGGACAACACCGGACACGCTCGCGGTATGAAACAAAACTAGCAGAAATTCATGAGAACATGTGTCGAGGTATATGTACATCGAGAGGATGTATCGAAGTTTGGATCGCTTTGAACAAACATCCTCCAACTCAAAGCTTCAACAAAGGAAACACTACCAGTACTGCAACGAGCAGCCTCGAGCCGCCCTCGGACCGCCGGAAGTGCAAAGAACCGACATATGGGTTTAGGGCCGAATAGTGAGGCTCTCTGCCGAAACGGCTTCTGAGCCTGTGTTAGAGGCCCTTGAAGGCCCTCGCTGCCGCGCGAGCATGATTTCCACTCAAAAAAAAAGGATACAAGGCGCTGTGGCGAGAGCAGGCATCATGAAATCGGAGTGCTGTAGTTTCCGACAACAATAACACCCCGGACAAACAGGACCCAACAAACCCAGATTGTGATTGGAACGCCAATTTGTCAGACATCAGCACCACACAACTGCAGGAGCTGCGGATCGGTCGGAGCAACCTAATCTTTGTGCCAGGCAGGAGATAGTCCATGACAGTTCTGGTGATAGCTGAAGCTGATGGTGGTCATGATGATGATGATGACGACGAGGACGACGATGATGATGATGGCGGAGAAGAGGATTCAGAAAAGGATGAGGATGAGGCTCTTTGCCGTATAGTGGACACTGCAAGATTAGCAGTAACTAGTGATGCTGAAGCCAGGGCTCGTTGAGGATGCATGGATCCAGATTGATGACGTAGGACTTCGGAGCCCTCGTCGAAACGTTGTAGCTCCACCTCTCGGTTCCGACTGAGGCTTCTGCAGAGGCGCAATGTACACCGACGCTAAGTAGCCAAATGAAGAAACATAACCTGCTCATCCTGAACCATGACAAAAGAAGAACATGTTTTCCAAGTATGACTATCATAGCAGCAGTAGTACTAGCGGACATCGTCGTCGCAGCCGTGCTGATCGTAGCAGCCGTAGTAGTCGCCGGGGCCGTGGTCGTGGCCGGGCTTATGATGATCGTCGCCGTCGCCGTCATTGAGTAGCAGCAGCAGTAGCGGCAGCAGAACTCGCAGATGTACGAGCAGGTTGTTGTGTGTCTTGCTCGTCCATTGTCCATCAGTTCATGAGTGATCATGGAAGCTCATACATGGGCAGCGCATCCCGAACGAGGCTTGACAAAGCATGCTGCTACTGATGTTTGTGATGGCTTGGCGGCTCAGTGTTTGACTAAGTAACTACGCTGGCATGGAAGACTGCCCTGCCAATCACAGCCCATCCCATGAAGAACGAAGAGGAAGCTTCCGCTACAAGTACTGTTTTCACAGACAGATCTCTGCTGCGTGCGTGAAAAGAGCGAGCGCCGCAAGGGAACGGGTGCATGTCTCAGCATTTTCATGACCGATATTCAACCTTGGGAGCACCTGAGTACAGTCTTGTAAACCTGGCTGACCTCGATTGTTTCGCACAGGCAGCAACACAAAGGCATAACTCGTCGTCGCCGCGGCCGTCAGGGCAACATTATCAGGAGCACGAGTGCTGGTGTAAGTCGTGTTCGTAGCAATAGTCGTCGTCGCAGTCGTCGTGGGCATGGGTGCCGGTCCACGGTAGCGGGACGTCGTCACTGTGTTTCACTGCCACTCCCACACCCTGTCCTACTCCTGCTGCCACTCCTCCTCCTGCTCCGACTCCTACGACTCCGACCTCCTGCTCCCGCTTCCATTGTTCCTACTTCTACTCCCACTCCTACTACTTATTTAATCGACTAAATACTACTGCTACTACTACGACGACGACTACAACTTCCAGCCCTGCCACTACTATCTCTACTACTACGACGAGGACGAGGCAGCAAGGCACCGGAGGCGCCCGTCTGCACGATCCAGTAGTGCCACTCCCCAGGCTCCGCCAAATTCGAGTCCGGTATCCTTAGGAGTTGCACCAGCAGTAGCAGTACAGTAGTACAGTAGCAGAAGCAGTAACGGTAGCACCAGCAGTATGGGACCCGTATCGGTAGAAGTAGCCGGAGCACCAGCAGCAGCACGAGCAGTACAGCAGTAGCAGCATCAGCAGCAGGAAGTACTAGCCGCAATGTTTCCCGATACCAGCAGAGAGCTTCTGGCGCAACGCCACTGAATCCGAGGGTCAGCCATGGGGATCACCAGGAAGTCCTCCGTCGCACTGACGGTGTAGGCATCCGTAGGCAAGCCGTCGAACACTGGCCGAGACCACACCTTGAGGGGCATCTGCGGAACAAGCATAAGCAGCCTAAGGCCATCAACTTTCAGGCCCCTTCTTATCGTGGGCCTCCTCCCCCGTGTCCATCTCCAGGGCCACGACTTGACCGTTTGCGCAAGCAGTGTAGAGCTTACCATCAAAGAGCGAAGGGTTCTGACAGCGGATGCTCTTCGGCTGGAACTCCCAGCGCTTCTGGCCGTCCTTCGAGAAGGAAAGGACCGTCCCGCTGTCACTGGTCGTGTAGATGTTCAAGAAGTCGTCGATCACCGGCTGGCAGGTTCAGGGGGACAGAGTCGAGCTGGCTGAGCACTAGCACTTGGGGGATTGAAGTAGGAGTTGGTCTTCTGGTCTATGCTACGCTCATGTGTCAGCTCTACATGTTACCACTTTGCTCCAGCTAAAGCTGAAGCAAGACGAGTTTGGCAAACGCTTCTGGCACATCGGAAAAGCCCGGGGAAATTGAGACAACTTCTGCCAAAACTGACCAAATGTTTTGCTGAAGCTTCAGCTACGAATTCCTGCTGTTGATGGACGATGATGAGAGTGGTGCATCAGTCAGCATGTTGTCCCAAGCGCCGGGACTTTGACTGCCGGACCCAACAGGACATCGTCCCACGACAAACAAGCTTGCACCAACCGAAACAACTCAGCTGTGGAACTTCCGTTCAGCTTTCTCTCAGCATTCCGATGCCGCAAGCAGTATCCCTCTCATGATGCAACCGTTCTGCACTCAGACCATTGCTGTACACGCTGCCAAAGCTCTTCAAACATGGCGGGATCGCCGTCTGATGGAAGTTCAGGCCTGGAATCTCCAAGGACCAGGCAGGAGCCGGGAGTGGAAAAGGCCCCACAGCGCTTGGGCAGTAGCCCGACCTCCCCGCATCGACACCGCGCACCGGGTACCAGTACGAGCTCGCGGTTGAGGTTGAGTTCCTCGGAAACACAAAGGAAAAAACGCTTGCTTGTGCACGCATTGGACGCCGCTGCTGCTTTCACTGTCCGAACAATCCGAACTCCCTCGTGCAGTCCGGAAGCAGCGACTGAGCAGAGGAGTTCACAGCCAATAGCTCCGTTTGCCCTCTGAACTGCAGAGCGGAGTCCAGCTGCAGCAGCTCGACAGTGCTGGCGCTGTCACAATCTGGAGCCTGTGGGGCTCCCCAAGCTTCCACGAGAAGGCCAACAAAGGCCAGCAATGTGCACAGGGCAGACCGCAGGAATGGCATGCTCACCATGGCGTTACAGTACCGTCAGCTTTGGGCTAAAGCGTCGGACTCCCCAGTCGACCTGACCTCCCGAATGCCGTATGCCCTCAACTACAAGCTTCCTCCCAACATGCAACAAGGTCTTCTTGGCGCAGGGTCCTCCGCCACCTGGCAGAGCCGACCCGTTACAGCACGTTGAGCCCAAGGAGCGTCCAGGAATCAAACCCTGGTCAAAGGATTCTCATCGCGAGCTGCGCCAGAAACCAAGCTGCACTTCGAACTCTGGAAAGACGCTTTGAAGCTGTGCGGTCACGTAGAGCCTAGAGCAGTACTGAGCAATTCCCATGTTAGATTCCATCCAACGAATGCGAGGGACAGGCACCTGTACGAATGGAGAGAATGGACTGAACCTGGACTGACCCAGACCAACGAATCGTCAAGATAGACAAAACCAAGAACCTGCACTGACTCCTTAAAATTCACCAGTCTCTCATTGGCATGGCCTGTGCAAAAACAATGAGAACTCTCAAATGCAAGCAGCATGCTGCAGCAACTCCAATCTTTTCCTGCTGCGCACTCAGAGCGATCTCGAGCTCCACGAGGAAGCTTACGTCCCATCTCACTCGGACTCGCAAGGTTGGAGCGCAGCTGCAGCTTAGCTTGTAAGCTGCCGGCATTGGCGTTGGCCACATGAGACGTTTGGGATGCCATAAGCTGGGACAGTATAATATGTCGGCATGCAGAGCACGGGCACGCGCAGGCACGTCATAAAACGCAGGGGCGCCCTGGACGGACACTGATGGAGACTGCTGCATCACACTCGCAAAACTTCGAAGACACCCCCGAAATACGGAGCCACGCCCTGCAACTCGAGCTGGTCTTTTGCTGCAGGGTGCAGCGTTGCCCACGCGTTTGCCCGATACACCAGCTCCGCGGGGTCACTGTCACTGTCTGCACGTCTTTGAACAGAGAGCCGTGGCTTCAAAACCAGTTAAAACCATGATGTTTACCATGATTGGTTTCATTTCAGGTCGAATCCAGCCAAGCGCAGGTGCAAGGCACGGGCCCATGACTAAGTCCCAGCCGTGAAATCTGCAAAGAGCAGCAACCTGCCCGACATGTCGTACATGTGGTACTGGCGGGGTGCAGCACCTGCCACAGGCTGGTTTCGAAAGTTCTCGAATCGTCTCCGGCTGACCACATCGCAGCCTGCGCCCTGCAGCAGCTCCCCTTGTGGGATGCGACAAGCCGCGATGCGAGCTTTGGTAGCCGCGCATCAGGGTTCATCGCGCGCACACGCCCTTTGCAACAGTCTAGCGCCAGCCGTGACAGTAACAGCGCATGTTGGCTGCAAGGAGCCGAGGTGCCGTCAAGGCACTGATAAACGACGCCCTAACGTATCATGGCTGAGGATTACATGATCGAACTGAAATCAAGTTGGTGTCTGCGTCACAAGCTCCGCAATGGGTCAGCTTGGTGCAGGTTGCAGTGTACTCATGCCAGCACTGTTGACATAAGGACCGAGGGAGCTCAGCCGTGCGACTGAATTCTTGCTCGGACCGTGCCAGCCATGCGGGGGCGGGGCCATGCACATGGGGAAAGAGCCGGAACGGATTGCCGATTGAACCCTAAGAGCAGCTGAACCTGTGGCACAAGGCCCTGCATTGAAGTTGAAAGCACCGGCATTTGGCGCGCTTCAAGCGCCTTCTGCACTCTCCTACAAACTGCGGCATCTCTTTTTCGGTGGGCGTGAGTTCGGTGTCAGAAGACGGGTGCAGCCACTCTGTGCCATCTGATGTTCGGCGTTGCGTCCGAGCCGGTGGACGTGGGGATTTGGCTAGTTTCTCTAGCGATCAATTGCATTCCTGGCTTCCCACACCTTGTAGAACTGCTGCCAACCGACACAGGCTTCCTAACCATGCAGAACGCCTGTCAACCGACAGGGCCTTCCTAAGCGTCGTGAAGAGGTGAACCAGGGGGCCATCGCAGAGTACTTTGCTCGTCTGCCTCGGCTGGGGGCCCTGAGTCGGAAAACGCAGGAAAGCGTCTTCCGTTTCGACCTTACGGCTACCCACAATCGATGCAGAGAACCGTTTAAAGGGCTGTGACCCAAAGCCACTAAGGCTCGTCGTGTCTGAGCTGTCCCTGAGCCTGCCGCTGATGTATGGGCAGGCAGTGACACGGGTGGAAGTTGGGAGGGTTGAGGCCACAAAGAGCACTTGGAACATCCTTATCCTCATGCCCTCAAGGCAAACAATACGGAATCCCAGCACTAATCATCCTATAAGCATGTTCTAGCTTGCTGGGGTTCACTGTGTAGGTCCCAGATCTTACTCCCTTCTGCCCTAGACCCTAAATCGGAGCTCCTCGGGCTTTTCAGCTTTGCGAAGTGGGAAAGCGACTGACTGCTGCTGTAAAAAAACTATTCGGCCCCTCCCTCAACCAACTTCTAGGCGTAACACGTCCAAGTCGCTGTACAGCAGCGGCCATCGAGTGAAGGGTTATGTGCAGGTTAAGCTTGCGTGTGACATTTTTCACATTGCGCAGCATTTATCGTGCCCAAAGCCCTGAAGAGTACTAGTTACGAAACGTCGGCACCGAGTAGTTTGATGGGCGCGTGAAAAGTCAGCTGCAATGGTTGGCGGCGGTTTGAACATCCTACCGAGTTAGCATGTGACTCGACCTTGTCCGCCTTGGCCCGGGGAGTCGAGAGAGCGAGCCTGGGCCTCTTGGGCCTCTTTGCAAGCTTTGGAAAGGCTCTTGACTGCCTGCGATTTCCTTCCGTGCTCCTGCTGCTCCACCTCCATTCAGTTCTTCTACCAGCCTCTTTACCAGAAGCGCGTCACGGAGATGCCTCGCAGCACTTCTGCGCACCAGTGCAGGCACATTTCTTTGTACCGGCTGCCCTGGATCCAGGACGAAGAGCCAGAACTCCAACAAATGCATGAAGCGCAGGCAGCGCAGCGGGAATCAGTTCTCGCGCTTAAGCACCGGAGCCGGAGCCTGCACGTGTTGGCAGCTTAGTCCCGACGTCAGAAACTACGATCGCACCGAACACCGATGTGTGAACCGGAGCAAACACACCACCTTCAGCCTTCACCCTTCTGTCTTCCAACACGGTCACGCAGGAGAGCCACATCAACGTCGTTGTCACTTCCCAGAGACCAGCGGGCCTCAGCTTCGCTGCAGAGAGGCTGTCTACTCATAAACGCCCGGAGTCCGGCGGAGGCTGTGACGAGCTTGAGGCTCCCTACGCCAGGGCCAGGGTCGCTCTTGACCTTTGAGAAGCTGTCTCTGGAAGAGGCTGCGCGCAGTCCACTCAGGAAGGCCAGGACGGGCTGTTGGACGAAGGGAGAAAAAGCTCTCAGTCTCAGTTCCTGCGTGCCTTCTTGAACAGCTGGGAAATTGAACCGAACCGCCGCAGCTGGAGCGGTCAAACTCAAGGGAGCAAGCACGGTGGCAGGCTCAGGGAACTCCGCTTGTATGGCAGTGCTGCAGATTGCTTATCTGCTCGCAGTGTCATACGCCTACGTCACACGCACAAGAGCTTGGTCGCAGCTGTTGGGTCGGAGAGGCTGTGCAGCTACCGACAACAATGCCCTCTAAGCAGCATGCGAAGGCAGCACAGGCGAAGCTGGGGTCTTCTGCCCAACGGGGCGTAACCTGCCACTCGACATGCACATTCCTTTCTCAAGCAGTCAAGCTTGCCTCGACGATTTTCATTCCCTCCAGACAGGCTTCCATGTTTGATCGAAGCATCATGCCTTCGAGCGGTGGTGCCCACAACTGCAAATCCTCCTGCAACACTGACACTACCCAGTCCAGAATCGTCCCGGCCTCGTCAGCTTCCCTGTCTGCGCAAATCAAGCCCCTTCTTCATGCGACTGGATGCATTTCACTGAAATTTTATTGAAAGACCGGGCAACAAGCGCCTGCACACCTTCACCTTGCTGGGTGGATTCGCAAGCACGTTCACGGCAAGGGGCCAAGGGTGCCGATGCTGGCATAGGTGAGTTCGACGAGCGGACGGCACATCTCGCTGTCTTCGAACCCCGCTGGCCGTGCAACAGTCACGGCCCCGGCCACGGCCGCAGCCGCGCCGTGCTGAGCGTCCGTCATGAGAGGGCGCATCTCAAGGCCTGGCCAAGTCTTGCACCCCAAAGGCAAAGGCTTTGGCGGGCCTTCTTCCAATTCTTCCATCTAGAAAAAAGATGAAAGGTGTCGCAAGCTGGAAAGCACGTGGGGTGCCGCACGAGAGGCTGGTCACAGCTCGGTGCACTGCAGATGCCCCGGGGGTTACAACCGAAGTCAGCAGAGATGTGGAAGCTTCTCAGGATGTAAGCCTGGTTTGGCTGCTGGAGTCCTGCTGTGCAACGCAGTTCGTTCCCTGGCACGTGTTGCAAGAAGATCTCGCAGCATGTACCAAGCTGGTCACCAGAACTGCAGGCTTCAGACGCAGTTCAAGAATTCCAGCAGTTTCGCTGTCATCGGGAACAGGGATGCCTGAACGGGAGGCATACGCAGGTGAGCTCAGATCCCAGGCAAACCATCCGTAAGCCCGGAGCTTCCAAAGACATGCCGCAACCGAAATTGCATGACATGAGTATTTCAAGTACTCAAGGTTACCAGGTTGTGGAAGGATCTGGACGCAGGCATATTCCAACAGGACCGTGTTAGTGCATCTCAGTTTGTAAGGCATCGTGGAACACGCTCGACAGAGCTTCCAGCACACGAGAAGCATCTAAGGCGAGCACTGGGAGCCGTCTGAAGGTACCTTGTGCGTAACATATCGAGGCATGCTCCCCGTCCGAAAGAGGTGGCTACGAGGCGCCTCAACAAGTGGACGAACGGAGACTTCACCCGGAGGGTGCGGAGACATAGGCAACTTTGCTCACGCAGCGCTGGGTGCCGCTGAAACCTACAAACCTCTTTGAAGAGATTCCTTTCAGCTAGACGTCTCTGAAGATCCGCGATCTAAGGTCTGTCTAAAGTTCCGGCATTCAAGCTGAATGACGATCAGTGATGCAGGACAGGCAGCGGGGCAAGCAGATTTCGGGAAACTCTAGGAAGGCGCCTTTCCCCCTTTGTCCAATTCCAAAACAATGAAGCGGCCAAGCTTTCTTAACCCAGAACGTCGAGTCTCAAAACCAGAGAGTGCTCCGTCATCCTTGCCCGTGTTCCGGACTCGGTAGCCTTGCAGGGCAAGTCACAGCTTGAGCAAGTGCGCGCTTGAACCCGCAAGAAATGGCTTCTTAGCTGAGGCAGCTCCCCGTCTTGGCTCCGAGGCGGGCAAAGCAACAAGGGACCATCCTCGGTCAAACCAAGGAGTGCCCCATGCATCTCGGCCGGACCATCCCCAGTTGATGTGTCTATGGACGCTGCCATCTCAGCGCCAGCAACACATGGACATGGAGAGTCAAGAGATGCTTGGGTCGAGCAGAGGAGCAGAGGACCAAATCAGTCGCCTTCGGCCAGAACTTCTGTGCATCGGTACGAGAATAGCATGGAATCCGGGATTGATGAACGGCAGTGACCACGGTGAACTGAACTGAGGCGACTGTCTTGTCAGTCTTGTGGGACGACGCGGCCGGGTGGACGATTAAGGCATGTCGTGCTTGCTGCCCTGCTCTATCAGGTCCCTCCGAAGCGCACACGTAAAAAACTGCGGTCCTGGAATGCTCGACTTTGCATTTTCACATTCCTCCCACGCGCAATGCTGGCATGGAGCCTCGGGCCTCGGGTCGATGAGCAACCCGCCGCTTCAGGTCAGAGATTGAGAGATGCGACTCCACGGAATACATCACTGAGAATGCATAGAATGGCCTCAGCCTCGGCGATGATGCGTTCGCGGTGCCGAAGGCTGCGAGCATGGAAAATGGCGGATCCCGCGCAGGAGTTTAGGATGTTGAGGCCTCTTTCTCCAGCCATCACTTGCATGAGTGGCTTTCGAAGCTTTGCGTAACTCCTGTCAACCGACACGGCTTTCCTAATTCTTGAATCGGCTAACCAGCCAAAGAGCCACAGCGGATTGCCGATTGAACTCTAAGCGCAGTTGCACCCGTAACCCAAGCCCCCCAACAACCTTACAGTCCCGAAACCAGGCGTCGAAGTTGAAAGCCTTGGCATTTGGCTCGTTTCAAGAACCTTTCTGGACTTGCCCTACCAACACGGAATACCTCTGGCTGGTCTCAAAACGGGTCTGATACTGTGTTCAATATCTGTGTCCGAGCTCGGAATCAGAAGAGGCGTGCAGTGGCACGTTGCCATCTGACATTCGGCATTTGGTGTCCCTGACGGGAAGGAACAGTTGAATCCTATAACCGGACTGATGAATTGTTGATAGCAAGGTTTGAAACATGGGGCTTTGCTTCTGCATACTTGCATTCGGTCCAGGGTCCCAGACTGGACAAATCCAGATCCGCTGCTCCGTTTGCGCGCAGCTGAGGAAGTTTGCTGAAGATTGCCAAAGCCGGTCGCACGTCAAGACAAACTTAGGAGGCAGATTCCTGCCTCTGACCACCACAACGCACGTCTCCGATCAAGACTTCATCAGGCAACGTCGTGTCTGCGCGACTCGAAGCTCGCACAAACGCCACGCAGAAGCTTCTTGATGCGCCAGCGTAGCTAGTCGAGTTCACTCCGTCTGTTGGAGACATGGTGCATGGGACGGACTCCGATGCCACACGAGGCATGCTGAGTCCCCGCCAGGCCGAGTCCAGCACTGCTGCCTACAACTGATGCCTTTACGACATGCTGGTACGTTGCGCCACCTTGCCTTGACGCTGCCTTAGCAGGGGAGCCGAGGCACGCCGGGACAACACCGCAGCTCACCCCTGCCTTGAAGAGAGGAAGAGGGATCTTTCTTGGCGGCCTGCGCACTGCCGGCAGCTTTCGCGCCAGCCTGGCGAGGGCCTGAGCGGCTTGCAGCAATCGAAGGAACCGCTTAGGGCTTATCACTGCCCTGCAGGCAATTCAAGACTTAGCACAGGCTGCCCTAAACCCCAGATGCGCAAATTGCAGACATGTGCAGACCTTGCACTTCGCTCCTTCTCCTTGCTCGGCCCCAGAAGGCCTTGCAAGGCATCACTTTGCAAAGGGTTTTTTTTGCCTGAAAAGGCCCTTTCGTAGACTCGTGCAGGCTTCGCTTAGCTACACCTGGAGGGCTGGGCGATGCTGGGCAAGGGCCATGGCTGCCGTCGGAACCGGTGAGAAAATCCAGAGGACCCCAAAACGTGGCGGGTGCCTGCAGCATTCAGAAACGGCACAGAAGAATTTCATGGATCCCTCACAGACTAAACGGGGGCAGCGCATGGCTTTCTGAGCTGGAGAAAGCAAGATCGCCGGGAGGGGCCTTTAAGGCCGCCGAGGCTCAAGGAACTGTCACTACACGGGCGCACAGCCCAGCACGGCGCTGCTTGGGCGAGCAACAGTGTAACCTTGAACTTGGTGCCTTTGGCTAGGGCGTTTGACAGCATGCTGTAGAAGGGATGCAAGCACACTCAAAACGAACAGCGCTCTATGCACGCAGGCTCCCGGCACAATCTCACACCCGATCACAGACCCGCCAACTGCTTGGGCTCGGGAAAGCGGGCAGAGCGGGGTCCGAAAGGGCAAAGCATGAGCGCTGCTTTGCCGGAAGCAACGAAAGACGGTGGCTGGTAGCTGGAGCTTCTCTGAATCCTGCGGCCACTCAGGGAACGACAAGCCAAAGCAAAACGATGTCCCAGAGTCAGCACCGGAAGAGAGTGCTAGTCACCTCCCTGCATCACCGGCTCTCCTGCACGGATATGGCTAGGCTCTGCCGAGAAAGGGCTGTCGAGCTCGCCTTCGTAAGCCTGAGCTTGAGAGCCTGAAAACCCTGCTGCACTGAAACTTCACACCTTCCGGCTGTCCGAGTGATAGAGCAGAACAGGTCACGGGGAAAGCAGTTTGCTCCCAGTGGACTTTCTGACTCCCTGCCAGACAATGATAAAGTCCCAACACGTCGAGTCCTGGGCCAGGTCACCCAGAATCGGTGCGGGAGTCAACGGTCCCCATGCCGGCTACGTGAAGATCGCAATGAGGTCATGAAGGACGCCTTCCTCCAGCTAAGCCCCGCCACCGACTTCGACTTGAGGCCAGTCGAACAGTAGCAAGCCTGAGCAGAAGAACACTCCGTCGTGTCCCGGGAAAGCATGAGCGCGTGTCTTTTCGTTTGTGCGTCACAACTGGAGCCAGTGAGCTCGACTGCCTCTTGGCATGCATCTTTCACTGCTAAGGACCCTCCGGCACCCTCAGCGCCAGAGCCACAGGTGACATCGCAAAGCGACATCGCGAGACAAGGAGAGAAAAAAGCCGAGCTCAGACCAACGTCATGGTCGGCCCCGGCGCCCTCCATCAGGGGAGTTCACGAGTCTCTGAAGGCCTGGGGCCCCCCTGAAGGAAAGCACCGACGTCAGCTTTCATTCTTTCACTGCACGGGAAGCACGCGGCGCTGGCCCCAGCGGAAGCGTAAGGCCGCGCCGAAGGCTCTCGACTGCCTTACGCAGAGGCGGGAACATCAACGGGGCAGACGTGGCGACAGTGCGGCAGTCAAGCTCCAGGCTCCAGCTGCTCCAGCTGCTCCAGCTCTGCCTGGGCCTCGGGTGTGTTACCGGCAGTGCAGGCGCTGAAGGGCGAAGCGCCTGGCGATGGCCGTCACAGGCTCATTTACTTTTACGGCAGAACTGCCTTCACACGTACCAGAGATCGCCCTTCAACCAGGTGCAGGCAGGGGATCGTCGCACCACTGTCCATGTGGCTACATGGTTGGCGTCGCTGCCATCTCGGTCTCGTCGGCTGGGACGGTCGCTACCACTCCAAAGCAGAACTGAAGGCTGAGCTGCATAAGCTTACTGTCTTTGAGCTCGTTGGGCGTGATCCGGCCCCAGAAACCAAGATTCGGAATATTTCGGCTCCGACATAACAATCGAGCTCGGAAGCAACACCCGGGCGCAGACACGGCGATCTAGGAGTGATGGGGCCGAGTAGTGCTTCCGGAGCGATCAATGAACGCCACTTAAGCCTTGGACCTAGGAGCTACGGCTCATCTTCCCCAAGCCGCGCACACTGGCCTTCCGAAGTGGCACTGGCTGCGCTTGCCAGACCTTGAAATCCGAGCTCCGGAAGTCAACTTAAAGAGCCTGCTCCTGGAGCTCTCGCACTACGACGAGAACGGCGTGCTCAGGATTCGTCGTGCGCCAGTGCGCTTTGCAACTGAGATGGGTGAGAACTGGACGGTGGCGTCCGCTCTTGACGTGCTTCTTCATCATCCCGCACGCAAAGTGCCAACCTGAAGAGAACAGAGGCTTTGCGACTCCACAGACATCAAATTGCACCGGAAAGGCATGTACCTCTCAGCATCCTTTGCCTTTGGATTAGATTCTCAGCCCAAAGGCAGAGGCAGAACAACCAGTGCAGCCGGCTCTTGTCCACGCGTCTGCGTCATCAGCAACAGCTGCAGTGTTGTCACGAAGAGGGTTGCCGCTTGTGGACGGCTGCAAAACATTTCACAAATCCGGTTGCAGATCACGGCATTACGCATTGGTTTCAACAGGGCAAAGGGGACCCCTCCTCGTGCTGCGAGGCTCCCTGCGCGGTCTCCTGTCTAAAGGCACTCTTCACAGGGTCTGCTCTCAAGCTACCAGAAGCCTAGCTCCCAGAAGTCTTAAAACTCTTGGTGAAAGCTCCAATGTCGAAAGCTCGCTTCGCCAAGTGTCGGCTCTGCTCATCGGCTGGGGGGCAGCGTGTGATGCATCGACGGAGGGAAGCCCGAGCCCTTTCTTGATGCGGCGGGTCTCCAAAGACTGGCCCGGGCCCCGCCTGCTGCAAAGGGTGCTCTACCAACAACACAGACGAGCGAGTGATCGGATGTGTCTGCTTCTTGTCTGAAGCCTCGTGCGCCCGGCGCGACTGTGCTCAGGCGCATGCTCTGGGGACGCCTCCGGCCTACGTGCAAGCCTGGGATTAGCTTGAAGACCAGCGCACAGAATTGATCCTGGCAATGCACGAACAGACACAGAGGTCGTGGCATTGGCGTGCCCGCGCGGCCCGCGGAAGGATGCGCACTTGGACTGTTCCGGCCTGGGCCCGTCACTTTTTCACAAGAACCGAGGCGTCCGCACCCGAGCCTCGAGGCAAGCGCTGCCCCATCCTCAGCAAGCGGAGCCCTCACATGCGACGACGCGGACCCGGATCGGTTCCAGTAATGCAGACCTGTGAAGCAGTCGGTGGCTGCACTTCGGCCTGGAGGGGGGTTCATCACGCCTTTGCTGAAACCACACAAGAAGGCAGGCTTCACTCTCAGCTTTGGCAGTCTCGCAGTCCTGCAATGCCTCAACATCGCTTCATTGCCCACATCATCCTATCCCTCGGCTGGGGCCGCGAAGTACGACTGCGGTGTCGGCGCTGGCAGCCGCCAACGAAGCTTCTGCCCTTGCATCCCCCTGAACGCGCACCAGCTGGCTTAACGACAGGAAACACACTGCAACACGCGCATTTTGCAACACGTCTTCCTCGGGTGTGTGCCTATAAGTGCCGCCGCCGCGTGGTGGCAGAAGGCCGCTTGCGGGCTTTGCACAAGGCGAGCGCCTGTCGGCCCTGGCCCTTGCGAAGAAGAAGCGGAGAGGAAGATGCCTTGTGCTTATGACCCCATGGGCACGTAACTCTCACAGCAGCGCAGAATCGCTGAGGCTTGATAGCTGCCGTCATTGACCATTTAGGCAATCATGGGTAAACAGATGCAGTGCACCAAACCGTATAGCTGGCAGCTGCATCAGTCTAAACAAACGGCACGGGCGTCGGTATGCTGCGCGCTGCACTGAGAAGGGGCAGGGGCGCAAAGCATGCTGTTTGCATAACAGCTTGGATTTGTTGTGCAACATGTTGCGACAGCTCCAGGAGCGGCAATCCATTTGCTTCTCATAGTTCGCCCTCGCGCGGGTAGCTCCATTGACCCGCATTACACAGGCCATGGGAGAGACGCAGCGAGCTGGATCAGATCGTCGAGCAGCACAGGGTAGCTCTATGCGGGTCTCTGCACCAGAGATATCACTGATCACACTTTCAACCACACTCCTCGGACCGGAAGAAACTTGCTCGTGTGAGTTCTAAGATGCTGCCTGCAAACAGCAAATTTAAGCCTCATTGCTACTGCCCTTCCTCGCCTGAGGAGAGTAGAGAGGACTCCGTGTCAACCTGGTTTGAATGGCTCGTGATTGCATCCTCTGGGACTCGAGCAAGAGGCACAGCAGGTCGAGCTAGGTTGCTGAGTGTCGAATGTCTAGCATTCACTCACAGCGACTAGCACCCCAAGGACGCGGTTAAAGCTGCGTGCCAAAAAACTTTGCCAGGCAAGTCTAGAGCATGCTAGCGTAGTCTTCTCACGCATTGGACCATCTTGCAGTCGTGCCAACTGACAGGACCCCCAACCAGAGGAGCAGTGCCTCAGCGTCAGCACATTGCCCACATCCCGTCCATTCACTGTGCCCGCGAAGTGTCAAAGGGCGTCAACAAAGTCCTTGCAGCATGCCATCGAACAAGTGACAGCGCACGCATCAGCTGATTAGACGTCAGACAAGCACGCTGCAACAGCCGCGTGCGTTGCAGTGGCAGTCTCAGTGGGCGTGCGTGGTGCTGCCAAGTTGGCCGCTTGTGCAAGTGAATGGCTGTGCCAGAGGCGGTCTTGCGGCACCTCCGAGTCAACGACATGCTCGCTCACAGCATGTACTTGTCACGGTGAGGCACAGCGCACGTTTGACGCATCTTCCTTCCTTGACCCCATACAGAGGCCATGGGAAAAGATATGCAGTTTATTGATCCAGATCGGTGTCTGTACCGAAAAGATCACCCTTTGAAACACCCTCGCGGGGCCGGCAGGAACCTCGCATGCTGAATTCCCAGACGCCTGCAATCCAACAGCGAACTTAAGCCATCTCACAAGCAACAAAGTGGCTGCCGCCTTTCATTGCCGCAGTAGAGGACTCTGGACTACAGCGGTAACTTTGGCCGATGCTTGGAGAGGCTGGAAATTTAGCTCCTAACCCCAACCTGACGAATCTTTGTACTCGCTTGAACAGTGTTGGCCTCAACACGAGTGATGAGGGAAGAAATCGAACGGAGCACATAGTCATGGCCTAGCGGGGATGGATAAACGATGCCTTGTAGCGCATGCGAGTGTAGCAGAGGCCTTAAAACGAGGCTGGCCTTACCCAACGCTGAGTCTGTGGGCTGCCTTCATTTCCGTCTTGTCCCTCGCAAGCTTGAAAGTGTGAAGATAAGGACCTGCTTGCGTGGGATGGAAGAGGCGGCGGGAGAACAGCTGCGACATGAGTTGCCAAGTTGGAGCCAAGCTCACAAACGTCGTGGCACTGACTCCAATCTCAAATCTGGCACACGCCGACGGCGACTGCTGCAGCATGTTCATGGACGAAGCCTGCCATCGCGCAGCACACATTAGACTTTGAGAGAAAACACGGAAAACACGAAGCGAACAGCGGACAGAGACAGCTCGCTTTTCATGTGTCGAAACTGTTTCAATCACATTTGTTAGGTTTGTGCACTGGATGTTGGGTCTTTCACCGTCGAGCCTTCTCCTTCTTGCGTTTTCGAGCGAAGGCACGCTACTCCTCATGGCTCACACTCAGCAGTCACCCGCCCTCGCCCGGGGCAGCCCTCAAATATTGAGCCAACAGCGCACGCGGCAGTGGCTCGGCAGTTGCTTGTCCGACAGCTCGTAACCGCTGGCATCTGTAAAACAAGTGAATTTGGCTAAAGCCGGAGTGCAACAGCGCAAGTCGAACCCCGAACTCCAGTAGCTCTTCGTTGCTCAGGAGCTTTCGGCCGGATGCTGAAACCTAGAAAGATCTACGAAGGTGAGACCTGGGTGAAACCTGCGTTCCGTAACAGACCCAGTGACTAGCGAGCTCTTGAGTACACGGAGCACAACTTGTCCACCAACAGATTCTCACAGTCTATGGAAGCCCTTTGCAGCGCCTGCCCTTGCCTTCACCCGTTTTAGGTGCAAGCAATGTACGCCACACAACCCCATCCCAAGCCTGCCGGCAAGTATGTACATGATGCGAGCGCTCAGCGGCAGCTAGCAGCTGGCATCTCTCACAACGGCAGCTCTGCACGGAACCGAGCTGTGTCAGCTGCAGGCATCCTCCTGGATGAGTCTCCAAAGTAGACCAGGAAGCAACGACAAAACCGCAGGACCTCCTACTACCCGGCTGAGACTGGAGTGTCTCGTTTCTGTGCCATATATGGTGTGCATAGGGTGGTAATGGCAATAGAAGCAGAAGCAGTAGCCGTAGCAGTTTCAGTGGCAGTGGTCGTGCTGGTCGTACAAGACGTCGTCGTCGTTGTCGTAGGTGTAATTGTAGGCGTAGTTGTAGGTGACAACGCCTGGTGTGCGTCCTGTACGTCCTCTCACTTTTCTGGGGTGGGGGGGGGGGGTGGGGGGGGCTAATTCCGGCCAGCCCCGACCTGTAAGTCCCAGAACTGCGCACTTCTGTCGCAGGCAGGCCCAAGCTCTAGTTCTGATCGAAGCCATGTTTCCTTAGGGTCATATGCCCAACACACCGGTAATTCCGGTGTGTTCGGCACTTGCTACAACCCACGTCGCCCAAACCATCCATGGGTGGTCCATGTTATTGACGCAGAGCATCCACAGGTCAACCATGTTAACGTCCACTCAGACCAGATCTCATTGACGCAGAGCATCCACGGGTCAACCATATTAACGTCCACTCAGACCAAGTTTGCGCAGCGCGGTGCTCGCAAAAGTGGCTTTTACTGCAGCGCCATCACCTTTTTCGCTAAAACGATCGACCTGTCACAGGGATTCTCCGCCTTTCCTAGCACAACTTTTTAGTCATAATACAAGTTTGCCCTAGGTTTTAGCACATTGCCTGCTTCAGCTACGCCACAAAACGCCGGTCACGTACCAGGCGCTGTTACCTAGTTGTAGCCACAGTCATAATACTCGCAATGGCAGTCACAGTCGCAGTCGCACTCGCAGTCGTTTGTAGTCGTCGTCGTAGTCGTCGTCGTAGTTGTCGTACAAGAAGTAGAAGTAATAGAAGTTCAAGTAGTACTGGTAGTACTAGAAGTACCAGTAGTACTAGTAGTACTAGTGGTACTAGTAGTACTAGTAGTACTAGTGATTCTAGCAGTACTAGCAGTACTAGTAGTACTAGTAGTACTAGTAGTACCAGTAGTGCTAGTAGTACTAATAGTACTACTAGTACTAGTAGTACCAGCAGTACTAGAAGCACCAGTAGTACTAGTAGCACTAGTAGCAGCACTAGTAGTACTAGTAGTACTAGTCGTACTAGTAGTACTAGTAGTACTAGTAGTAGTAGTACCAGTAGTAGTACTAGTAGTACTAGTTGTTGTTGTTGTTGTAGCTGTAGTTGTCATTCATGTAGCCGCTATGGATCACAGCACGCTGTGTAGCTTTGCTAACAAGGCTCTGGGTACCAACGCTAGAGGCTCGCAACGGCCCCCTTCTGCGAAGCTTAAGGGACTGTCCTCTTATTGAGCCATAGCTACCCCTGGAGTCGCGTGTCGCTGTGATCTACCGGGTCCCAATTCCCGGGCCTCTGTCTGCAGTTATACAACCTTGGCAAGAGGTAAGCGGTAGGGTTCTCACCTTTCCGCGGGGTGAAGGGAGTCGGATCGAGTTCTCTCTTTCCGGCGAAACTAGCGGACGGCGCAATCGCCAATGCACCAGCATTCATTTGGGAGCATTCGCAAGAAGGCCTTTCGCAAGGCTTGCAATAAGGTTCATAGAACACAAGAAAGCATCCCGTACCGGAATGGTACGTTGACGCCTGAACATCTGCGTCGCAGTGGACTCACCCCCCCCTCCCCTCCCCCCCTCCCAGTGCAGCCTAGCTCCACGATTTCTCCTTCAGGTCCCTCAGGTTTCTCCGCCAGTTTCCGCTCGCGCCCGAGAGGCGGTCGTGCCAGCAAGTCTCTTCGTGTTCTTTCCTGGAATGCAGGGCACCTTGGCATGCAACAATGGGCAGAAGTGAAGACATGGCTTCGCAGTCAGTCTGTGACATTCTTGTCCTTCAGGAAAGCCACTGGAGTGAGACAGCAGAATTTGATGTCGAAGGCTGGCACTGCGTAAGCTCCGCCACAAAAGGGGCTGCTCGAGCACCTAAAGGGAAAGCCACTTCAGCGCAACGCCCCAAGCAAGGCGCTGCCACGCAGCCGGCTGTTCACGACACAAGCCGAGCGGACGGCGTCATGGTTCTTCTCTCTCCGCAGATAGACAAGCAGAAGATAAGATGGCGCGAGCAACGCCGGGGAAGGCTCATTCAGGTCATCTTCCCGTGGCTTGGGGCTCGTGTGCATGTACTAGCGGTTTACCAACATGCCTGGTCTTCTAAGAAGACTCCACAGCAGAACAAGGATGACCGCTCACACCTGCTCCGCGATCTGTCGGCTGCGATACGGGCCATTCCAGCGCGAGATACTTTTCTCTTGGCAGGAGACTTTAATGCTCGACTGACCCCGCAGGAGGGTCTGGTAGGTCAGTGTAGCACCAAGCCAGAGCAAACTCAGATGCAGGATGAATCGTTCCAAGCCTTAGTCTCCTCCCATCGGTTGGTAGCTCTTAACACATGGTCTAGTGGTGCAGGTCACACTTTCTTCCTGAATGGTCAGGGATCACAAATTGACTTCCTGCTCACTTCAGAAGCCTCGGCCAAGGGCCTGGCAAAGCAGTCTCGGCCGTGCAAGGATCTTCAGCTCGGCAAATGGAAGAGGGGCGGCCACCTTCCAGTCTTGGCTCAACTCAGACCCACCCAGCACTGGAATCTGCCAAAGCCTACTTGTCCTTCCACGACCTTTCATAAGGAAGCTCTAGAGACGGCTGTCCGTTCAGGTCTGCCAATAGCCGGTCGCATGCAAGACTGGGTGGGCCAGCGTCTGTCCTCTCGGACTCACACGCCTGATGAAGTTAATCAGGTACTGCTGGAGGCCTCTGCGCTGTTTTTCCCCAAACCACGGCCTCAGCAAGCTCCTGAAACTGCTCAGCACCGTGCGACGCTGCGAATGTGGAGTCGAGTCGCTCATATTCGTTCTTTGCATGAGGACTCCATAACCACCTTGTCCGACCTAGATCAGTCTTTGGAGGATCTGAATCGATGGCATAAGCAGGCTCTCTACTCCGAGCTTTCCAGGCTGAGGTCGATGAGGCGTGTGCCAGACACGATTCCTACATCGCACATAAGACCTTAAAGAAGCTCCGACCTTGGGAACCCCAAACTAAGGCACAGCTTCAGGGACCGGATGGTCTGCTGTTGGACTCTACCTCTGAGCTCCGCCTGCTTAGAGACCACGTGGAACAGGTCTTTGCCAGACATCCGCCACTCGCACACCAGGTGGACTCGCTGCCGGAAATCCCGGCTGGTCTGCTGGCCAAGCACATAGGCTCCATCAGACCGCACAAGGCGGTACCGCAAGGCTCTGCTCCGGCGGCTGCCTGGCGGCTCTGCTCGGCGGCTGCGGGAGAGGCGCTAGCAGCATCGCTGCAATCTCGGGGGCAACGCCCATTGCCGGCTGCTGAGGTACTTCAGCCGCCCTTAAAGGATGCTGACTTGTGTTTTATCCCAAAGCCTAACAAGCCGGCCACGAAGCCTGGCAATCTACGTCCCCTCGGCATCATTCGACCAGATGGCAAGGGCCTGGCGGGGGCTTGTAGAGATCAGCTGTCTCCCTACACGGCTGACTATCTTCGGGGTCTCCCACAATTTGCCTACCAGCCACATCGCGGTCTTTCAGATGCCTTGAGCAGGGTCGTTGGTCATGTCACTCAGGTACGCAATAACTGCCAGGAGGCCCGACGAACCAGGCATCAGCTTCACTCGGGACGAACTCGTCCCCAGCTAGTAGGTGGCATCTGCTTTGCACTAGACTTGTCACAAGCCTTTGACATGGTGAGCAGAACAGACTTGCTTAGCACACTGCAGGAAGCGGGAGTCCCGCAAGACCTCATTGACCTAGTTGCCTCATTGCATGCTGGCAGTGCTTACACGTTTCGCACCCAGGGTGAAGAGGACACGGTCCAGTCCACTGCGGGCATTAAACAGGGGTGTAAGCTTGCCCCCACACTTTTTTCCATGCTTACGGGCACCATCTTCCGGGAGCTCATAGCTCTTGTTGGGGTTCGAGCCGTGGTGGACTACCTCACGGGCTACGCAGATGACCTTACGGTTCACCGTGACATCCACTCAATGGAGGACCTGGATCGCGCTCATGCTCTGATTGAGCAATTGTTGCAGTTGGTCCGTCGCCATGGATTTGCTGTCAACGGTGCAAAATGCACTGTTATGGTCAAACTCGAGGGCCAACAGGCGCAACGCGCCATCTCCAAGCACACTTAATTATTGGCGCACCGCGCCTGACGGAACCCGCCATAAGATGTGGAGACTGGGAGAGTCCAAGTCTCACGAGGGCTTTCCGCTGGTGACGTCCTTTAAGTATCTCGGCGTCATGCTCTCCTACTCCAACTTCGAGAAGGCTACTTTTAAGTTCCGGTTGCAGGAGGGCAATGTGAAATTGCAGCAGGTACGCCGCTTCGTTCACAACAGACGAACGGCGGGGCCTGCATCGCGGTTGCACATTTGGCATAGCACTGTCTGGGCCACAGTAGCCTCTGGATTGGTGGATGTGGGCTTGACCCTAGAGACAGCTAAACTGTTGCGGGCTTGGCACGCTCGCAAAATTCGAGCTGTCCTGAACAAGCCAGCGCACCTGACACACATATCCACGGCTGACCTCTATGCCTCCCATGAGATCATGGACCCTGTCCGTAAGCTGCAGGCGCGACAGGCCAATCGTGTCAAGCGCTTAGGTGCTCGACGGCGGAAAACTCCTGCGGGGGACATCTCTTTAACCCAGCGCGCGCTTCTCCAGGCGGAGGCACTCTCTACTAGTTATGCAGACGTTCTGCAGCAACTTTCTAAGGACACATCACAGCAGGAGGCCCCCCCGTCCTTCGTGTGCCCGACGTGTGCTCAGGCCTTCGACACTGAGGTCGGTCTTCGCACCCACCAGGCCCGCAAGCATCCAGGCTCGGTCATCAGATATGTCCCTCGAGGCTTCTCCCACACCCTCTCTGTAGGAGGGCTCCCCAAGTGTGCGGCCTGCAACAGGCAATTCCCTCAGATGAAGGGCTTAAAGGACCACTTGCTATCAGGTGCCTGCTCGGAGCCAGCTAGGCTACAGGAGCTGGATGACGCGGCGCACCCTCCCTTGGATTCGCAGCATCAGCCCAGATTGCATCCCAGGCAGCAGCGCTTGCATGACACTCTGACAACACACACGGCTGTGGAGCTCGGACGATCTGATGAGTCTCAGGACCTTATGTCACATTGCTTGCTGTGTGGGTTCTGGACCCCGGACAATACCAAGCTCAAGTCTCACATCCGGCAGGCCCACAAACCTGAATGGGCGGCTCATGGCGCTACAGCTGCAACTCAGAGCAGCAAATCAGGCCTGACCCTTGTCAAGGGCATGCCTTGCCCGTGCTGCCGCAAGCCTGTTACGGATAAGAGGCAGCATCCGGCACAATGTCCGATCCTTTTTCAGATTCTGTTTTATGACTTGGTTCATGCACTTTCCCGCTGCCAGGGCGGACCGTTACGCAGGTACATGCCAGCGGTTGGCACGACACAAGGCAACGCACCCACACGGGACGATACCACCGCTGTTGGAGCAACGCCCCAGACTCGCCAGGCAACGCCTGCAGGCCCCCTGCCACCGAAGTCAGGGACAGTAGAATCAAAGGACGGCGCGCTCGCTGCTCCTCGCTCGCTGCGCAACATCTCCAACTACTGCTATGTTAACTCAACGCTTTCGGCCCTGGTGCCGACGTGCATCTTGCTGGAGCACGGAGGGGCAAGCACCTCCCTCCATCAGGAAGTGGCTGATTCTGTCTCTGGTTCTCCTTTCACCCTGACTGCCTCTTTCACGCTTCGCCATCTTACTCCCACTTGGCGCTATGATGGCCAACAACAAGATGCTTCGGAGTTTCTAGTGGCCTTATTTGCAGGCATTACCGCCTTTCCGATTGCACGACCCTGGGAAGTCAGGGATGTAAACACTACTGAGGTCACCGATGCGGGAGGTCCGCTCGCTTTGCTGCCAGCTCCAACGACAGGTGGATCCCATGCACTTCAGGAGCTGCTCTCTCGGTGGTCTGGCCAGCCGGTGCACACCGCCTTTCGAGGGCAGCAACGACTGGTGGTTCTCACAGTGGCGCGATTTGTTGAAGGCCGCAAGCTCAGCTATGCTGTCACTGGTCTGCACCACCCCTTTCAGCTCTCGCAGTGGGCCCCGACGGGCTCCGTACAACTAGAGAGAGGATGGGTTCAGTCCTGTATCTTCCACATAGGTGACACCCCGCACAGTGGACATTATCGCTCCCTCTGGAGGAGCAACCCCGATCAACCTTGGCTCAGCACGGACGATGGTCGCCCGTCGGTTCAGGCCTCAGATTCAGATCTCAGGCAGGCACGCCACGGCTGCTATGTGCTGTTCGTGCGACTTGGTTCAATACCGCACACAGCGGAGGCTGGCCCTATGCCAGTCCAAGTTTCAGATGATTAAGCTGAGTGAGGCCAGGGGCCCCTACTTCCCCTTGCAGGAAGGGGGCGACCTACTGGCTCTGTGGGACCGACCTGCCTACACGGCAGGGAGCAGGAACGCTGTTGTTCAGTTTTGCTGCTCAAGTCGCACAGCTGACGTAGCTCCACTACTCAGCGTTTGTGTGCAATAGCGGCCTATACCTGTCATGCTAGTCGGGCAACGCTCGCTGCTTTCCCAGAAAGGCAACGCCTGTCAGCAACACAGCTGAGCAATGGCTGAAATCGGCTTTACAAACCCCCATTCTCGGCTCGAGAAGGGGGGTTTGTCCGAGGCCTAAAAATCAAGGTTTTGCAACCCCCCATTCTCGGCTCGAGAATGGGGGGTTGTCCGAGGCCCCCTAGCCATTGCCGGCAAGCCTGGCCTCTGGAGGGGAGTGCGCCTCTTACGAATAAGGTTAGCCTTATTAGGCACAGTGTGCTTACCGCCAGGGTGTGCCACATCGTTCACCCATGCAATCTGCTTGCCCACAAAAGCGGAGCTGCCTCAGATAACAGCACTAGCAGCCGTTCCACATGCTCATCACCTTTGCGACCTTACGGCCCATCGCCTTTGATTGAGAGTGACCATGAGTGGGACGCCACGCAACAGGCACTCTGAGTGACGGTCCCGAGGGGGTACGGCTCATCAATCATCGGTCCGTGGACATGGGACGCCATAGTCCACACTGAGGGTGACGGAGGGTTTCTCACCCACGCCTGAGACGCATGAACCGGCTTTTGAGGTAGCTTGTAGGGTAGCTCTCTTCACGGTAGCCTGTTTCAGCGCTTTCAGGCCCAGGCCCTTAGCATTTCTGCTCTCAGACCTTTGTTCAGGTGCAAAGGCAGTCTCACACGCCCGCAATGAGCAGAGCCCGCTCGCTCAGCGTCCAATAAATTGTCATTCATGTGCAAGGCATTGCGTCCAACAGCTACGCCTGTCAAACCTCAACAGTATTGAGCGAAACGTATTTTCGGAGGTCGTGTACAAAGAGCTTTGCCCTGAGCATCGATCTTGGGCTACAGGGTCTGTTTTGTGGTATAAACGAATATTGTCCATCATCGACAGCTTGTCGGTGCAGTGAAGCGTGTGGCATAACCGTATGTGGCATCATAGTCCCCCGTGGGTCATAACCGTATGTGAATCTGGCAGCATGCCATAGCCGTGTTTGGCATCATAGTCGCATCCTGTGTCCATAATGCTAAGTGTAGGCAAACGAAGAATACCAGCTGGAGAAACAGTAGCGGCTGGAGCAACACAAACCGTCACCGTTGGTGATACTACCGGTCGCCATGTCCAAAGCGTCGGGAGGAGCTGCGGTCGCGAACATCGCGGCGAAAATCACAAACCTCATGGCGGGCATCACGAACATCACGGCGTCGCGGACCATGGTCATTGCGTCGAAAGTCATCGCGAGCATCACGATCGTTGCACCGGGAGTCACCGCGAGCATCACGGTCGTCGTGGCGGTTACGCCATCCTGGCAAACGATTCGGTGAGTCCTCATCTGCATAATCTACCCAATCGCGACGATCACCGGTCTCCCAATTTGTAGTCCTCCCGAAACTTCCCGGAATCCAGGTTCATATCGCCAGGCGAGCCGCGAGGAGCCTTTTGGTCTGCTAACCGGGCCTTCCCTTTCCTGACCTTTGCCTTTTCCTCCCGATTTTACTGTGAATCGGAAGTATCGACCATAGTCTAATGGATCAATGCCGCGTGCGACCTGTCCTAGCCCACCATGGCCCTTGTGTATGAAACCCGGGTCCGAACACAACTTGTCAGCCAAAGCCGCATCCAGAGCATGGTATGGTATTCTATGGCATACGGAAACATGTGGAAGGCCTCCTCGGGACCGATGTTTGAGAAATCAAACGACGAACCGTGGTGAAACCTCGCCAATGTGGTCGTATGTATGCTAGCGCGGATAACAGCCTGCAATAAAATGAGTGTGCTCATCATGCGATCGTTGAAGCGTGCCCCAAAGTCCGCTTGTATGGTTGACAACAACTCCGGCTGGACGAGCAATATGCATCTGAATTAGCCTCGGGACGGGAGATACACCATCTGAGCCACGACCACATCCTCATGAAAATCCTCGGGAGATTTGATTTGGAGCGGTGACAAATCTGTTCGGAATGCGTTCGAGCCGTATGGTGCTGGCGCCAATGCTGAAAGCACATCCAACAATGCGATGTACGGCCGCCTTTCCAAGCGTGTGGAAAAAGGAACGTCCCGCTCCATCCTAAGTTTTCTGTCATTGCCACGATCCTGGCAAGCCCGCCAATAACGATTGTTTTTCTGGGAAGCAATCAGAAACTCCCCACTGCCTTGCTGCTGTAAGAACACGACTCTCAATAAGGCTTCATTGGAGGAAAGGATATGACTCGAGCACGATTGCACGACCTCGTGGAAATCCATACCCGCAGCCTGGCACAGATCTGTCATGCTGGGTTGAATGGACTTAGAGTTTGCAAAGGGTGGCACGCTGTGTAGAATGACGGTGCGATGAGAAACTTCCCCTTCCAGGTTGCCAAACTGCATCTGGTGAAAGTTGAGTGCCCGGGCCACACACTAGGCCCTTGTTTGACATGGCGATCAAAGCGAAGCTGGGTTGCACATGACGCCCATGGCCGACTCCAAACTTGGCCCAGTGACCTCAACTTGCTTCAGCTCCTCACCCAGCGACGATGGATTCTTTGGCGTAGGGATGTCGATGTTGGGTTCCACAAACTCCCCACTCGGTGATTGTCACGCACCTTGAGCTTGACGATTAAGGTTTTGCAATGCCTTTTTGACTTCAGGCTTTTGCGAAAGTTCCCTTCGATATGCTGGATCCATGTCGCCCCATGCCTAGGCACGAATTTGTCCACTTCCTCCTCCTTGATCCCGGCTGGGGCCAGCTCTGTCAAACCGCCAATCTCCGAAAGGTTCGAAGTAGCAGCACGCTTTTTGGCATCAAGCATAGCATCCACAATCACAGGGCTTGCAGTCTCTCGTTTTTCAGAACCGTCTGGGAGTTTATGTACCAAGGAGATGGAGCCGTCAGATTTGTATTCGACCGAATCTGTGGGGGATATCGTCTGCATTGTCTCTACGGTCTGGTCCGTGGCTTCAATCGGACCCTGTCGTTTCCTTGTCTACGGTGTTTGGGCCTAGTTGTAGTTGTAGTAGTGGGAAGAAGAAGAGGAAGAGGAGTAATAGTAGCAGTAGTAGTAGCAATAGCAATAGTAGTAAGCAGGGAGGTAGCAGGTAGAAGTAAAAGTAGAGGTGCAGGTGGAGGTGGAGATGGAAGTAGGAGTAGGAAGTAGAAGTCGTGGTGGTCGAAACCCTAAGACCATGTTCATCACCCGGTTCTGGTCCTCCGGCGACAGCTGCCGATCCAGCGCCGGCACGAGGGAGGCCGCAGGCTGCAAGTTGAAGGGACTCGTGTTTCGTGTTTCAAGGCTTCGTGGTCCAAGAGATCAAGATTCGGGACCTGGAGTCGACGGTACAGGGTACAGGGCTTGGATAACAGACACTGCTGATCAGGACAGCCACACGTCCAAAGCTGGAGAAGTTCAACACCATTCGGGGTTGCGGCAAGATTCCTCGAACCCAAGCTTCCACAAGATGGGGGTGTGGATCTCTGCCTTCTGCTTCGCGGACCAATCCAAAGCGAAGCGGGCTGGATGAAAGGGTGTGCCTCGGGCTGCTGGGCTCCAAGCAAAGCTAGGGACTCACACCGTGTTTGCAACCCGGCGTCGGCCAGCATTGGAGTCGGCGCTGCCCCTTCGCGGACTGTCCTGCGAGGGGTGTCTTGGCTCGATGAGGAGCGTCCCAGAAGCTAAAAGCACCTCTGAAGCCAAAACCGCGGTTGAAGGCACAATTCCAAACGTTCTCTCCTGCTGGGTGGCGTCTGCCATGAGCGCTGCCTCGAAGCCGAGGTGTGGGATGCCAGAGTACGAATTTCGAGGCTATACCCGATTTGGTGGCACAAGCACTGTCGGTCCCGTGGACGTCGGGAAAAGTTAAAGATGCTTTTTTACGCAACGGTTGCACACCAACTTCCGACTGCCCTTGCAGAACACGCCTCGGACTCGAAGCTCCGCCTCCAGCCACCTGCCTTGACAGTGCCACAGGACTTGGGGAAATGTAAAGGTCGAATTGGCCGTGGGTACCACGGTCTGGGAGAACCTTCTGACCTGCCTCGCAAGCTTTACCTGTGAGAACATGCTAGTCCCCGAATGCAAGAGCAAGACCTCACCAACTGAGCAAGCCGAACCTCCCCTTGAGCTCATGAGAGAACCCCTGGAAGTCATGATTCCATGCGCAGAGAATCGTGTGTCACGTGGTGTCCGACGTGGTCTGGGCCGTCCACTGAGGCCGAGCCCAGAGGGTTGGAGTTCATCCCGGACAGCACGCTGGAGCTGCTCCTGTGCAGAGGCTTGGGACCTTGGGACCTTGAAACCTTGGGACTGACCGCTGCGCCGCTTGGGAGCCAAGTGGCTCGGACCAGCTTTGCTGGCGCGCCAGGCTAAGGTCCTCCAAGGGCAGCCGAGAACCCGAAACTCGCGATATCTAGTGCAAAGGCCTGAGACCGGATTCCAGAACGGATGCAGGGGAGCAGAAATCTGAAAGACACCGTCCTGTGGCATCTTCAGATCCTCTGCCGGAGAAGGCAGCGGCCTTGACGGAACTCGAGAGTAACCGTCAACATGATGTGATTGGCGGAACTGATATCACATAGTTTGGCATGACGGACATGTCATGCTAAACAAAACCTCACCCGGACACAAACTTTGCTCTGGAACTTCATTATTCACGTTTTGACCAGCAAGAAGAACTGCAAACTTTTCAACAGCCCCTCAAAAGCCGGAGTTGCCAACCCGACAACGCCAAGCTCCGCAAGGAAACCGGCAGCAACCCGTCTGCCAAAAAGGAGAAAGCGGCTCTGCCTCAGTTCTGTCACCATTTCCCTCACTGGCGAGCCGCCGCCGTCCTCGAGACGACACGGCGCGCGACAGTGAAAATAAACAACCAATGCTTAGGCGTAGGCGCATGCATAGGCATGCATAGGCATGCGTAGGCATCAACAGAAGGGGCGATTTTTGCTAGGAAGTGTGCGGCGGCTACGACAGTCTGCTCGTCGCCAGGCTACCCTCTTCCGGACTTATGCGGCAAATTCCTACCAGCGATGCGGCGAAGCGACGAAGGCAGAAGATGGCAGAAAGCGCCCAAGGGCGCATGACCACGACAACACAAGCAGCAATCACGAAGATACAGAGAGGCACCTATCGATTTGACCAAAGCACAATCATGCGCCGCACATGCTCTGTCGAATTCGGCTGCCGTGGCAGTGTGCCTTTAACTTCATCTCGGCATAACACTAATGGTGGCTCCGTTGAGGGCCTACTACAGAGCCGTGGCGGTGGGATCAGAAACTATCAGGCGAGGGGGGAAAGAGCGAAGTACGCAGGAAATGTGAGGTGCTCGATCCACAAGGCGCTGCAGTTAGATGCTTTGCTGGCTGTTAGCGCAAATCCAAACGCGCGAGCGCTGCAAGAGGACGACCACTACGATGACGGCGGTCATGCTGAAGTTTATCTTCGCGTTCATGCTGTGATACTCGAGGCCCAGCGGGTCCTTGATGGCGTTCATGTCCACGATGAGCCTCGGCATACGTCCAGGAACCCATAATGTAGATGTGGAAATACCGATGCTCCCTCGGCGAAAAACGCTGCCCTGGTAATGCCGTCCCGTGTATCAGCAGGACGTCCCCGTGCAATATCAGCAAATCAGATCCCTGACGGATGAATACCGTTCCCAGCAGCGACAACCATCCTAAGTCGCGCCTGACGAGACACACCCTGAAGCTCCGAACTCCTTTCCCAGAAGGTATTGAAACCCTGAGGATACTCTTGCTGAACTTAATCTTAAAGTGCGCTTCTGAACAATCCAAGTCGGCAGTTGGTAGGCACCCTGTTTTAAGTTCAGGTGCTGCTGCGAGAAGTTCATCGTGCTGCCACGGCGAAGTGCGTCCTGAGAAAACTTTACCCCGTCGACACAGCTCGTTTCCGCTGGTAAGCTGTGCCTTTGAGCTTTGCTCAACTTGGTCCTATCGCGTTCGCCCGATCCTGTCCGACTGCGGTGCCGTCTGAAAACTCGATGCTGAACCCTACTGCAGCCGTAATCTCGGTGGCAAACCCCAAAGTCAAAAATGCTTCCCTCAAGCTCATTGTTTCGGTCGCCGGATCTTTTCAAAACTTGAGCTACCTTCTGCATAGTTCGCTCGACAGGAGAGTCTCTGATGTGGTATGATGATGGCTCAAGATCAAGATGCTCGTCATCATCATCACCATCTAGATCCTCATCAGGATCCTGTGGATCGCATGATCTAGATGACTATCATGCGCATGAACAATCCCACACCCGTTACAATCAATATTAAGACTTACGAAGACTGATACTGAGAATGTTGCCATGGTTCTTGCTGTATTACTGGTAGGAGTATGCGTGTCACGGCCCAAACTGCTTCTATTGTCACAGGTGGCTACAATGCCTACCCTCGAAACTTTGTAACCTTCGTGTTGGTAGATCGTCGCCGTGAGTGTTCGCGGTGGCCGTTGCAGCAGCATCGCTCATTATGGCGGTTTTCATGGTCACCTCCATTTATACTATCTACTATCGTCGACGTCGACTTCCGGGGCCACACTAGCAGCAGCAGCTTTGCTGCCGCAGTTCTGGCTATACAGTAGGGTCCAAGTCTCTGTTTCTCCGATCGGCTCGAACTCTGACATCTGCTGCATCACTGACAGCAATGCCTGTACCTGGCCGTAGAAAGATTTCCTGATCAAAATGATACTGACACCGTGAGAGACTCTCCACGGTCACGATCAACTTAAATCCGGACATCTTCTTCTGAATAATCTTCACCCAAACCTCCACCAACACCACCATCGCCACCCTGCCCATCATGGGCCACAGCATGATCATCATCAGCATCATCACGACCATCATCACCTCCGTCATAACCATCAGAAGTCTGGCCAGCTTCAGCTTTCATTCTTCCTCATTGGAACCGCCATCATCACCATCGTCATCGCCGCCGTCCTCGCCGCCGTCGTTGAAATCATCGCCCACATTGTCACGATCATCGTATGTTTCTTCATTGCAACCTTCACCATCGTCATCACAAAGCAGCAGCAGCAGCAGCAGCAGCAGCAGCAGCAGCACCACCACCACCACCACCACCACCACCACCACCAACACAATCATACTCATCCTGGTCATCATTGGTTCTCATGCGTCCTCATCCACCATGACTGATAATCATCCATCCTCGTCATGATCTCCATCATCGCCATCCTCGTTATGATCCATCGTCGAATCTACTAGAGTCCTTTTCAAACACCCCTAATCCCATTCCTGCGGTGACTTAAAACTCTTGCATTACATACCCTTGGCTGAAACTCAACCAAAAGTTACGACCCAAAGCTCTCAGCCTACGCCTGAAAAATGCCACTCGCCAACTTGGCTCTGATCTGAACCCTCAAATAGTCAAGATTTCGATCGACACATCTTGCCAATCCAGGACCTGCCTGGCGAAACTGGCCCAGGAGCTTCAGCCCATATTCCGACAGGTCCTGCGCCTTCGATTGCTTCAAGGTGTTCCAACATGCGTCTCTGCCGGGAAGTCTGCAATCTGCCTCCGTCTCCATACCAGAAACGCCCTCCTCGTGCATCAAGGTCCACAGCTTTCCTCGCATCTAGGCACTCGAAGCAATTAACAGACTGATGCTGGAGACTATAAAGCTATTCAGCAGTCCCAGTCAACTTTGAGCGCCGTCCCTCACTGAAGATCAACACTCAGTTCGGCAGCATTAGAATCAGTAGCGGAAGCCAGGAAGCTTTCCATGTCTTCGAGCTTCTGCTTGGGCTCCTCCACTTCCAACTTCTCGAACTGAGCGGAAGGATTGCAGAGGGATGGCTCAAGACAAGGCAGAACGGTTGGATCCCTGCATGCGAGGAGCACAACAGGACTACCGAGCCGTCTATCGGCGGTGTGGGCCCGAACCACGAACGGCCCAGATCCTGAAACCGAAACCCGAGCACGGATTAGAAGCCACAGCCACGGCTACTCATTCGACAATCCTACACCCACAATACCTCTCGACTCCACATTACCTCATACGGATTCACCAGCTGAATTCAAGTCGATACCTGATTAAATCGAAGCAGTAAGCCCCGCACGGGCATTTCAGGTTCTTCCCACTCGTCTTCCTTCTGTTTGCGGAAGAAACGATGAGCCTCAGTCGAGACAACACGCATTTCGCAATCCGAATCCTACAGGCTTAATCACACACCTCCTAAGTCATTTCACCATGTCAGACTAGAGTCAATCTCAACAGCCTTCTGTCCTCGGTGATTATGCCAAGCCCCTTCCCTGGGCTGTTTTGCGGGTACCTGCCCCCTAGTGCTTCAGTGTGTTGAAAACCCGTGGAATCATGTGCGGTATCACCTCGCACCCAATCTGCCCAGGGCACTGAATCCTGGGTCGTCCGTGTGATGACATTGAAATTCTCCTGCACAACCGTGAGTTTCAGGACTCGGGCCTTGGGGCACCCTTGGGACTTCTTGTCGACGGGGTAGGGTTAAGGCTTGGGGCTTAGGCTGCGTACGCTTGCTTCAACATCCCTGGCAGATTCGGGGCCGGAGCCCCGTTCCCCCTTGCACTTCGATGTAAGCTCGCACAAAACGGGCTCCTCGTCCTCATCCTCATCGACCAAGTCCGCCACCTTTTTCCTTTGACGAAGACGTTCGAAGAACGTTGGCAGAAGGTGTTCTGCGGCCGGGACAGCGGGAGGGAGAGCCGGGTCTTCGATACTGTAGCTGGGTTTTGGTGTGCAGGTGTGCAGCAGAAAGCGGTTATGCAATCATGCACATATCCTGCTGCTTGTGGGGGCTTCGAGTTGTTTGGGAAAGTGGGAGTGTCCAACATCTGGTCGACAGCACACCCTTTCGACGCCCATCGGCATCGTCCCAAATCCCTCTCTGGTGCCTTGCATCATATCGCCGTCGCACATGTCTTCCACGGCAGCGGAGAGCTCTGCCTCCGTGACGTGCTGCATCGCAGCCACCAACTGGCCGGCTTCCATCTTGAGCTTCGATACGGACCCGAGCAGAAAGGGACTAGTGACTATTTGTTCGGCTTTTCCTCGGCTCTGGCCTTCGGATTTGGGCCTGCGCCTTTAGGGCAAAGAAAGCTGCAAAGAAGCGCAGTCTTCCGAACCCTGCTTCGAGAGATTCCCAGATGCCACCCTTCTGCATTAAACCAGGTTCAACACTGGCAGACCCACATACTGAATATGACTGGACGCCGTGACGCCTCGAAACTGAAGCCTTCCCCTTCGGAAGCTTGCTACATGACTCTTGTTTCGCTAGACCTTTGCCGCTCATCACACGCCCGACCACAGCTCTGACCACTCTGAACCGCCTTCTTGTACAGCATCTTCTCATCCATGCTGCCCACACCTGGAAATGGCCAATATGCTTCCGGGTTGCCACGACCCCAGCAACTTCTTTTGCCAGGTGGACTCTGCTGCAACGAGACAAAGTACTCCACAGGTTTTGCCTTCACGATGATGGCGGCCGCTCCAGGAGTGATGGAAGACCTCCCTGCGTGCGGCGGCCGTCTTGATCAGGAAGCGCGCCTTGCCTTGGGACTCACAAAGTCACAAAAGGCTTCGAGGCCCGCAAGGCCCCGTATCTACCGCTTTCTGTGCCTCTACCTGCTTACTTTGGTTTTCGGGCCTTGCGCTCGAGGGGCCCCGCAGACCGGCATATGGGCGGCACGAGTGGCAGCAGATACACGATGCTGTAACACTGAGTGCCACTATGCACGAAGCTCTGCTGCGCCAGTGTCAGGGCTGGTTGCGTGCCGTGGAGACCATGGTGGCCGAATCGCTGATCTGCCTGCGGACCTAAGCACTCGAAGCTGCGAGCTTAGGGGCTCCTGTTCAAGCGATCTGCAGGATTCTACGTGGAACCGTCTTGAGAATAGTGGCATCGTTGATCTTAAACTCGCCGGACTGTGCGAAGAGGAATCCTCGGCTGAAGCTTCGCTTCCTCACAAGATAGCGGGTGGCAACTGTATAGACCAACCCCAGGCTGGGGCCAGCATAATAGAGCATCTCAAAAACTGCAACCTCGAAGACGCATAAACGACTCGAGCTGCGAAGGCCACTGGCAACTCCTAGGAGCAGCTTCGATCCTTGGTTTCGGATGCGCTTTTCAGGCTGGCCGGTGCTAGGGCAGCTAGGGATGGGTGTTGGCCTTACCTGGAAAGCCGCCCAGGTTTCAGCTCTAAACGTCCCGGAACGTCAAACGAAGCCCAAAACTTTCGGAAGCTCCGAGACCAAACGAAAGATAGCCGAGCGTCTCTGCTTCGGTGGGATGCCTCGCGTGTCCAGCATCACAGTCTCGGTCGCGAGATTTGTGCTTGAGTGACATCGCCACCGTCGACCCCGGCTTACAGGGAGAGAGCAGTATGGAACGGTGTTCCCCCTCCCACTGATGCATCCAGCTCGAGTACCCTGACCCCTCCGAGCCCCCCAGCGTCATGCCGGATTCTGGTGACAAGCTGAAGGCTTTGAATTCCGGTTCGCTTTTCTTGAAACTTCCTCGCATGATTTTGCCATCTCAGGTGGACATCATGTCGTGATTACCGCTTCGCTGGCAGGACGGGCGCGGTGAAGCAGGCCGGGCCAGGCACCAGCCAAAATGAGTACAGATGGACGATGCTTGATGACCTTGATGATGATGGTGATGATGATGGTGGTGATGATGATGACGATGCTGGCCTCGGCAGCGGTGGTGGTGAGCATCATGATGGCAATGACGATGGTCGCGACGATGACCATGAGGACGATGCTGGTATCTGCTGATGAGCATGTCGATACCCCGATGCCCAGGCCCAAGCCCTGCAATCCAAGGCCCCCAAACCCTCTTGGCCAACCTTGCTTTTCTGTGCACCCTGGACCTTGGAACAGCTTCTTACTATAAAGCGGAAATTTCTCTGCACCCCTTGGAACAGCTCGGGACCCTGCTTCGCCGTGGCGGTGCACCAACATGCCTCGGAGTCCCCAAATCCCGGGCCAAGAAGCCCCCTTAAAAGCTTCGGGGCCGTTGAACTTCGGGGGAACTTCCCGGGCCAAGAAGCCCCCTTAAAAGCTTCGGGGCCGTTGAACTTCGGGGGAACTTCCCAGCGCAGCTGGCAGCGAAGCGCTGCAAAGGTGCTGTGCGCCCCCGGGAAGTGGCGCAGCATACCCAGGAACACCTGGGTTCGGGTTCGAGTAGCTCAGGCGTACAAGCAATCCCGAATCACTGCATCCTTCACACCAGTCCCCAAACATCTGATCCGGGACCTGATAGGGATCAGACTGCATTGCCTGAAGGTTTGCAAACGCAGAAGCCGCATCCCAGACCTCGGTCACCTGAGCTTCTAAAACCCAGTCACCCAGTCTCCAAATTGAGATGAGCTGCACTTCCACATCTGCTCGGGCTCCCGGTTTGGAACTGTCGCAGATTTTCAGATACACACTGAAGGCCAGAGAACTGTTGCTCAGTCTGTATCGGTGAAGGGATAAAGCTAAGGCTGCCGAGTGACCTGCTTCGAGGCTACCCCGGAGACTGCAGTTACGGTAGCGTTGCCGGGTACTTTCGGTGTCATACCCAACATTCCCAACCCTCATGGAATCTGGCTGATCTGGCATCTGTGATCATTCAACCGCATTCGGTCAGCATCTGTGCTCGCTTGTCGTAGGCTTATCCAGTACAGGCGAAGGGAAGCAACTGGATTCCGCCAACTCCCAACACACACACATCCGCATGAACGTCGCAAGTCTCGACACAGCTTAAGGATCAAGGTTCCAGTATTGACTTCGAGAGGAGGCATTGGACCAGTTGGATACTAGTAGATACTGCTTGTCGGATCTGCGGGGGTCTCGGGCATCCGCCAGGGCAAGGAGACATCGCGAGGGCTGGTGACATGCACTGCGGGAACTGCCTCTGCCTTGCGCATATTTTAAGGATCCTCTTCTCAAGCGAGGAAGCTTCCCGCCCCCGCTCCTTCATGTTGTAAGGGAGCGCATAACCTGGGGTTGACCGTCTCAGCTCCAAACACGGACCACCAGGTGTTCTTACATGTCCGCGGCGATCTACGTCCTATTGACCACGATGACCAAAGAAAGCCTGGAGGCTCAGAGCACATCCTGCAGTAAAGGCACGATTGTCGATCAGCTTTAAACAGCCCTTCAGCACCAAAAGTAGGCCGCCTCAGCCAAAGTCGCAGAAGTGCAGCGATTCAGCGATAAGCTTTGCAGCCAGAGAGCTTGAGCCGCTTCGGGCGAAGCACTACGAGTTTTGCATGCACGAGGCTTCATTAGTGGAGACCAGATCCTTCTACAACCCGGTTCGGTACGGGACCCACCTGAACCTTGCATCCTGAGTTCCGATTCCAGCGAACCCACCCTTGCAAGGACCACCGAGCTGCTCAATGCCACGAGCACGTCGCCGAAAGCGAATCTATCCAGAAGTTCGTCCAGTACGATGAGGAACGGCTGCGCACTTGGCAGGTGGAGCTTGGAGGATCAGTCTTCAGACAAAGGATCGAGATTGAGGCATACAGCACCCACTTCACATATCGAACCTGGCTGCCGCAGTCTCGTACGCAACCAAAGCTAACGGTGCCAAAAATGGTTCAAAAGATCCTCATCACAGAAGCCGCAACCCTGAACATACGATTCATACGATTCTCTATGGTCCCCCTTTGGGCCCCTATTGCTGTCTGAGACGCTTCAGCGCCTCCTCGGACACTGTGCTGGGCTCCACCCTGAAGCACGCTGCACTTGTTGACTGCAGCAATCACACGACAATCGCTGTTGCCGACTGCCTGCGAGGAAGATGCAGCTGCAGACCACTATTCCAATTCCACAGCCTACGATGTAGGGACTACGCTTACCGCTGCAAAAGCACATGCTGTAGCTGAATGCTGCTGCGGCTGCACGGCACATGTTCATGCTGACGGGTTAGCCGGTGTCTGGCACTTGCGTGTTGTTCCAAGCACCCAGGCTTGGAAACAAAGTTTACCAAGCAATACAGGTCGTGCAAATGGCTGATGCGCGGGACGAGCTTCAGTGAGACAGAATGTAAAATGTCGAGACATAATCATTGACAGATTGAGGCAATGCACCCATGTCCATGACAGAGGACGGTACACACACACAAAGAGAGAGACAGTTGAAGGATATATAGTTCCTGCTGAAGAAGACATATATACCTGTGGCACCCAGGGCCCACACCACAGGGTGCCTGACGTGCTTCCCAAACCAAGAATCAGATCAAAAGCAAACTAACATCAGATTGCATTGCACTACCCGGCGGGGTAGTACACCAGCTTCGTTGGCATGCTGCCGCTGATTGCTGCCACAAGACGGGGCAGGGACGCGCGCGCGCGCTCACGCGCCCACACAACCACACACTCACCATCGAGGAGCAATCGAGGAGCATGGGAATCCCTTGTCGAGAGGCCCCAACCCCCAAGAAGAGACGTCAAGGCTTCTAGGCAGAAGCGGCATAATTCTTGCAGAAAGCGACTTACAGTCCCAAATCTCAGCTCAGGAGCCATGTTATCAGGAACAGCAGCAACGAGAGGATTCCCAGGATGCTTGAGATTGCCTTGGTCTTTATTGCCATGACAGAAATCTCAGAAGCCCCAAGGCCTCAAAGTCTAGGACCTTTGTCTGTCAAGACGTCGGCTCCCAAGCTGTTGGAGACATCCAAGCTCAGCACTTCAAAGAACACTTTCGTCATCCCAAGCCGAGCAGCTTCCTTGAACAGGAGCATGGCATCCTGTTCAAAAGCATGGCTGGCCCATGGGGGTCAGTGTCTGGAACCACGGGGCTTTGACAGCGACTGCCACATGAAATCTCATTCAACGAAGAATCGGAGCGGCTTCACCTGAAACGCCCTTCTGGGAAATCACTTCAACACGAATCTCCAAACTCTCGTATCCACCCTAATCTGAGGAGAGCAGCTGCACCCATCCGCGTGTAGGGCGCAAACCCAACCAAGAGCGACCTTGGCTGCAGGAAGGTCTGCCCTGGCTAGGCGGTTTTGCATGCCTGCGAAAGACAATCTCAGACTGCTTCCACTCTGCTTCCATCTGACTGCACATTAGACGACGACATTCTATCTGCAATGCCTCCACCTGAACATCACAACCCACAGGGCGCAAGCCCTTCATCTCGAAGCGGATCACAGTTCGCCAAGAGACGAGTATAAGAGTTCTACGACTGCCAGAACCTGTCCGCACTCAGCTCCGCGATCAATCTGTGCTTGTCAGGTCTCAAGGCCACTCGGCCACAGACACAAGCTTTGGACGGTTCTCACCCTGGTTCTTGCTGCGTGACATTGGCTACACGTACTTTGGGCCCCGTCTCAAAGGTTCGTGCCTGGCATGCAAAGTTCACTGTCAGGTCGCCAGTGCTCAACCAAAAGATGAAGGAGTACACGCCTCAGATGGGCAGCGCTGGGACGTATCAGGCATGGTAGAGCAGGGCTTGCCGCTGTCTGACACTGTCACGATTGGATGTCCAACCGCTAGAATCGCTAGAAACTACTTGACTACTTCTTGCAGGGCAGGACTGATCTTGCGGCTTGCCGATCCCCAGAAGCGAGACTCCCGAACTCTGCGATCAGACACAAAACTCCAAGCCGCAACGTGCGCTGCCTGTGAGGCGAGATGCGAAAATTATCGAGCACGCGCCAGTACCTGCGTAAGACAATGCTTCGAGTGCATTTTGATTCATACGCTCCGATGATTTGGATATGATCTGTCCTCCACGTATCATGGGTCATCTGTCAGGTTTTGAGCCACCCCTCACTCGGGGCACCACATGTGCGGAATCAGCTTTAGGTGAAGCAAGCCCAAACTTTCCTGGCGAGCAAACAGGCGTCGAAGCTTCTTCGCAGAGGCTTGCAAGTTCATGGGGAGGAAGCAGCTGATGGATCTATGTGCGGAGAGCGAACTCTATAGATCACCATCTCCTTACGCGACTTGGCCGGAAATGGCACGAGGCATGCGAACCAAATCCTCGTATCCTGCATCTTGAGCAAAACAGCGGGTCCTGCACATGCAGGTACTTTGCTTCCTCGGTTCTCAAACTGTGGATTTGCACGTTGCAACATGCACCATGCACATGGCAAACAACTGTGCATTCTAGTCGATGTGTGCTCACAGAGCTTACTGTCCCGGGCCCGGACTCCGTTACTAACAAGAAGCCAAAGCCTGCGGCCCTATCAGTATGCTTTTTCGCCGGTGGATTCAGGCGGGAACCCACACAGCAACAGCCAACTCCGGCCAAGATTCCTTCAAAGTGCTCCAGTGAATCAACGTCTCAAGCAACAACATCACCATGCAGATGATGATCACAATGCTTTGAAGGAGGTTCCTGAGCTTTTCAGCCCGGGCCAGCATGGTACAGAAGATGCCCCACAGCTTAGGCCGGTCGCCAATGCTAGGCCGGTCGCCAATGCTTCGAACGTGTTCTGCCGAAGGACGTCCCCACAAACGGGTCGTCGCTGCAGAGGATCGACCTGTCCTTAGCGCTACTCTATTCACAAATTCGCTGGAAGTACCTCCCTGGAGCGGAAAACGTTCTAGACCATCGTTTCGGGCTCAAGAGAATCTCCCACTTCACTTCCATCTGAGCATCTGAGGAACTGAAGGCCTAGCCCCACTGAATGGACTTGGAATCCGCAAGGAAAGAACCAACAAAGTCCCCTTCGAGGCGGAGGCACAATTTCGAGCGTCCTCTGTAGGTTTGCGTCTCTACTGCATCTGGTGACCTGCACCGTGCGGCGACTGCGCTTTGGTCCATGCTGCTTACGGGGCGGTTGCTTGCTGTCTCGAAAACTGTTGGTGCCACCTGAAAAACATAAAGTTAATGTAAACTGACCGGTCCTGTCGCGGTCCTCGGGAGTTGGTTTTGTAACTGACTTGTCTTAGTGGCTCTCCTCGCTGCTTCTTGGTTTCTTCAGTCGCTGCTCGGTTCACATACGTACCATCTACTATAAGCCAATCCTGACATGCATTGTGCACCGATTGTGTCAGATCAACACTTGCATTCAATATAGACTGCTTGTCTCTGATGGTGGCATCATACACTTGCAGTTTCCAGTCTGCTGGGCACTGAACATCTTTCCAGACACCAGCGAGCTTGTACCGTACCCATACCAAGTTTTAGTGTATCATGTATTTCATGGTTGATTTCATGCCCTATGTCTATAGCTTGTGTGATTTGATGTCTCACGTACGTGGCTGCGCTTACTCTTTTCAAGCCGCTGCCACCCATCATTCCTCCCGAGTTACTGCTTCTACTTCGCGTGAGAAGCTGTTGGCAGCTTGCGTGTCAAGTGCTGATGGGTGTCGTCATCTGCATTTGTAAGTTCTATCCAAGTCAACTCCTGCAAAACTGAAGCTCACCGTATGCAAATGGTCGTGGTCGATGATAAACATAGCTAGAACGAATAATCAAGGAGACAAAGGGCACAACAGTTGGCAAAGGCCCCGACTCTTGTTGCTAACTGGGGATTTCGCATGCACGTGTTCAGCAAAGACGCAGGGCTTACGATAATTCATTGTGACTTCAACAAAGTGCGGATGAATACCTACCCGCTTGAAGGCCTGCTACGTCGAAATCTGGCAAAGGCATTTTCCCAAGCCAGCACAGTAATAACTAGATTGCAGTCTCGTTGTTCTGCAACATATTGCATGCGCACTCCAGCTCGAGACTGACTGTGTAAGGCAGTACAAGGGCAGCCATCATTCCGGGATGCTGGGCAAGGCTCTTCCAAGAGACAGACAGAAGATTCCGCCGCCTCCAGCGTCGCTCTCAAAGCTGTGGGCAGGGCCACGTAATTCGACGCAATCAGAGTTCGAACCAGTGTGTGGCGGCTCGCACGTCCCCCTCGGCAGCGAAACTGACATCAACCGAGGCTTATGAACTGAACCATACAAGAAATCAATCATGGCGCAGCAAACTCGAAGAAAAGAATCGGAACGGGATACGCAGAAAGTTTAGTGTTCCAGATCACGGGGTCCTGGACCTGAGGCCTCTGGCAGCTAAGTCCCAGGCGGCACGTGTTGAAAAGTTGCAGGAGGAAGTAACAGGCGCTGGGCAGAAAAGCTGAAGCGACGACCTGAGCCAAAACGATCCTTCGATCTGTCTTTCCCTCATTTTCCGGACCCTGTCCGGCCCTGTCCTCATGCGATCATCCCTCATATGACAAAATCCTGTTTGAAAGATGTAACTTCCACTTGGAAGAAGTTGGCTTCAATCGACTGGGTTCGGAAGTTTCGTTCACTGTTGCTAGCTGGCACGTGGGGCCCTGTACACCACCTCAATTCACCTCCGAAGGACAGTGACGTGGTGGGTGATGCAAGCGGCCTTGCTCGTGAGTCTTTCATAGCCATCGAAGCTTTTGCAGAAGAGAGCTTGCTGTGCGAGACTCCGGCCGAGAGTTGGGCCGAAATTTTCCTTGCCGAGGAGCCAAGAAGACGTAGAGCCCGACGTCTGCCTCTCAGGGATGACATCGAGAACATGAAACTCGACCTTCGCAGGGTAGATCCCAGGAGAAAGACTAAGAGTGTCTAACAGGGTGAAACCCGAGATCTTTAAAATACCCATCATGAAAACGCTTCAGCTTGGGCATTCGTGGGCTGGCCTCTCCTTGGACTGGAAGAGTGCAAAGCATCCAGGGCGCAAGGCAGGGCGCTATCCTCTAGAGAGAGACCAGAGAGCCCGAAATCGGACCGATCAACGTTTAGCCATCAGGGCTGAGGTTGTCGGGTTCCGTGCTGCAGGCTTGCGATAGCCGGATGCAAGGAGGTTGCACCCTTCACAAAAAATCTCGAAGACCCTGCTACATGCCCCATCAGGTTTAATCTGAAACCTCGGAAACAAAGATGGTCTACGCGATAGTTGACCTATTTGAGCACAACCCTGTGATGAGGAGGACACCGGGCGGAGATCAATGCAGCCGGACGTGCTCTGGGGACTCGAGGGAAGCTTTGGATGCTTTGGGGGTCATGGACTGTCTCGGAGTTCTTCCCAAGCACCACGAACATGGAATGCTGAGAACAAATCGATGCTGATCTTGCAGTCCTGAGCAAGCTGCAATATCGAGCGCGTAGCCACCGCTGTAGAGGTCGCTGCAGGGGTTACCCCCTACATCCTCCCTTTCTCTCTTCAGCATGGCGTGGGGAGCGTGCGAGGCGCCCCGGCTCTCTTCGCCTCGCTTCGCTTCTCGGGGAAAAGGTCCACGAATGGACCCGCGCCCAGGCGCCCCCCCTCCCCAATACGATGGTGGAAGAGGCTTGTGGGGTCACTAGTGCTCGGGCTTGTGCCCAGCGGACGGTCTGGGCGGTAGAGTCCGTCTGCCAAAGGAACCAACCTTCCCCGAACACTGGCGCGCATCCCGGCCTCGTCGCCGAGCTCTCTAAAGCTAGATCCTTAGTCCCTTCGGCAGACGCACTTCCCCCACGCAAGCCGAGAAAAAGGCAGCCTTCACAACATGTAACTAAGCCCCCAGCCAACTAGTCAACACGATTAAACTCTCCACTTCGGCTGCTTAGCGAGGGTTCGCCAGCATGTATGGTACAGAGTATTTTCAAGCAGTGGCTGGTCCCCCCTCGCGTGCTCATATGAAAAAGTGGCCGGTCGAATTATGTCTTCTAGTTTGGAAACAGTCGGCGAAAGCGTTGAATTACTGTGGCGGTTGGTAATATGCGTCGCAGGCTGGCGACATGTGCAAATGAATTGGGCTTTCGGTGGCTACTTCGAGCTTCTGCAACAACATGCATTCCCCCGGCAAGGACTATGTAGGCAGGAAAAGGTTAGGGAACCGGGTTCGGCAGCAGGCAACAACCACAACAAAGGTGAAAGAAAGTTGCCTCCCCCAGTCCCCTCCCCCGCACATTGTACTTTTCTAAAGGTCGCGGCACTCACGGCTTTCACGGCTGCTGCGCATGTGCTCTTGCACACGTTGGACTTGCCACTGTAAGCTGGGCTGCAAGCGAACTCGTCGTGGGCTGCGGCTTGGGGTACGTGGTCTCTCTGCACCCAGGTTTCGCCCCCGAGGGCTTCGGCTTGGACTGCGGGGCCTCTCTATCCCCAAGTTTCGCCCCCTTGTGCCCACATTGGCTTCGGCATCTCCCCCGTCGTGGCTGTATGGTAGATCTCCGCCCCCATCTGTATGGTCGCTGCATTCCGGGATCTTGTCAGCATTTGCCGACTCTGGGCTTCCCCAGTCCACTTCATCTTCGTCCTGCCTTTCTCTCACCTCTGCTTCAGTGGTTGTGTCCCCCTGGCTTCTACCATGAGGATGTGGTGGTGGAGTGGTCGTCCCCCTTGCCGTCTGCCGTCTCCGGATCTTCCGTCGAATCTTGCGTGCTTGCTTCAGTAGGCGATCCTGCTTGTCGTTTCCATGGAAGCACTGACAAGGGGACAGGAAGCAGGCCCATGTCTCAGGGTGGCATCCAGCAAACCAATGATGCGGGGGACGCGCGTGCTCCACAAGTTCCTTTTACACAGATGACGAGGTTCACGACCAAAGGGGGACTAGGACTACACTTTCTACCTGGACCGCTTGACAAGTGGGGGAAGAGAGAAATATACGATGAAGACGGGGTATGGATGGACCTCGAGACTGGCAAGCCACTAAGCAGCACTGAGGTGGGGGAATACAACAAATACCGTGAGCGCTTTGGGACGAGGTGCAGGTTAGGCAGAGCGGCAGACAAGCTCGCGAAGATCGTCGACAAATACTTGCCTGACCTTGCCGCAGAGACACGGATCCATGTAATCCGTTTCCCTCAGAAAGCGCATGCACCTTGCGAAATCCCTGCTGTCAAATGCCACCGCCTTGCCGACAAAAACGGCAGTGCTTCTTTCCTCCTCCCCCCGTCCCCGCCTTTGGGGCCATTGTACCACGGTAGTTCTCACTCTTGGTGTCCCGGTTAGTCACGAACTTCCGGTTGTGGCTGTAGAGGTCGCTGCAGGGGTTACCCCCTACACCCTCCCTCTCTCTCTTCAGCAGGGCGTGGGGAGCGTGCGAGGCGCCCCGGCTCTCTCTCTCTCTCTCTCCCCTCTCTCTCTCTCTCTCTCTCTCTCTCTCGGTGGGAGGCAAGGGCTGCGTCCGGGCCCCTACCTCGCGCGAGTTCGCTCACCTGCGGCTTTGGCAGGTATTCACATCCCCTTCCAGAGATTTTCCCCGGAAGGCTCGGCTAGACCGAAAGAAGCAAGGGGACCAAGCAAAGACAGAAATCCCCCCGAAAGCAAAGTTACAGTGCTCTCTCTCTCTCTCTTTCTTTCTTTCTGCTGGGCTTAGGGGTCCCGCGAGACCCTCAGGCCTTAGGCCCGCCCAACCCCCCCACTGTGTTAGTGAGTGGTTGGCATTGGGGTCGTTCCAGAGCGCGGCATAGAACTACCGAATATGCCCCGGGATTACAAGTAGAAAGCCCCCCCGAACGCTAAACGCGAAAACAACCCCCGCCTCGTCTCCGCGCCCCTATGGCAACTATCCTTAGCCCTTAGTAGGTTCGAGGGGGCATGAAAAAAGCCGGTTTAATTATCCCCCCTTGTTCTCACGCAACAAGGAGAGGATGCGAATTACATGTGGAAGGCGGATCAGACATCGTCGCAATGACGGGAGTGCAGTGAATTGTAAAAGGCGGATAGGGGCGGCCAATCGGGCCAGCTTTTGGCAAAAGTGGGACCTATAGTACAGAAAGTCGTGCTAGGATGCATCCCCCGGCCGGGTTAAATGGAAAAGGGAGAAATCCCCCACCTAGTGAGGCAGGGTGCAAGCTCGGAACTCAGGTGCAGAAGAGGGTAGGGGTGTCGCAACAGCAACCAAGCAAAGCAACAGAAAACCTAGGCAAAGCAACACCACAAAACTGGAACCCCCTCCCCAATCCCCCGCTCTGGCCGTCACTCGAAAGATTTTTGCCGCGCTCACTCCGTCTCACTGCAGGACTTTCCGGTGCCCCCTCGACCTAGTCGGCGTCCTCTCCACTGTGTTGGCTGGCTCCACGCTGTCTGGCCATGTGTGCTTGGACTTGCTGAACCTGCGAGCGTAGGTTGGGTACCAAGGCCGCTCGGTTGCTGCTGCTTGCGGCCTCACTTGGCTCCCCCACTTTGTCGGGCCAGTTGCACCGACGTTTTGCCTTGGGTTTTTTTCCGTGGGTTCGCTCGGCCTTCGCTGTCCTGGCTCAGAGTCAGACGGTCTGCCAGCTGGGCCCCATGGCCACATTGACTCGACATGGTCTCGGTGGTAGTCGTTGTTGTTCTCGTCCTGCTCCCCCCGGCCTGCTTGGTGGCGGTCGTCGTCTGTTCGGCCCGGTTGGGCTCCCCCTTCTTCGTCTTCGTCTTGGCTGTCCGGACTCCCCCAGTCCGGTGGGGTTGCTGAGGCACTGTACTCCTTTCTCGCATTTGCAGCAGCCACCCC
>CAJNDT010000132.1:0-105000 GCA_905221615.1 Symbiodinium sp. CCMP2592 | reverse complement strand
AAGCAAATAAGGCCCAGAAGCAACCATCGGTGGTTTTTCTTGGCCTCCGTCCAGCCTCGGAGCTGCACGATGCTTGTTCCCAGCTTGGAGCCAAAGTGGAATATGCGCAAGCCGCAAGAAGTTGAAACCGATTCCGACAAGACGGGGCCGGCTGCCCAGTCCAAATGAGCAAAAGCCTAATCGCAATAGCCCTATAGCCTACACTTGGGAAGTGCTCAAGACCTTCACTTGCTGTGATGCCAAGCTGAATGCTGGAACCCTTGCACCACTTGGGCCCGGGCTCGCCATCTCCTGAATCGAAAACGCACACCACTGAACATCTTCCTAAACCTATAACTTTTGTTGACAACTTTCAATTTGATTCCATCGATCCCTGACGCATTCTTCTTTTCAAACTGTTTTAGCATCGGTGGCGTGGTCTGCGATATCGACGTCATCCGATGTCTTCAATCGACGGATCTCGCATGTCAATCCGAAATCTCTATCGAGAAACTGAGGACGACCGTTTCCCGGTCGGTGCCCACAAACTGAAACCTCCGGAAAAACGGAAGACAACCGGTGTCGGGAGCGAGGAAGAAGAAAATCATTCAGAAAGAGATTCTTATACCAAAATGGCAACGGAATATGCATGGATTCAGAACGACCGACAAGTGCGGATCCTGCAAGCCGATCTATTGAAGCATGAAAGCAAAGAGCTGTCACTTCGCACTTCGCACACAACAGTGTTACACGACCATGAAAGATTTCAATTTGATTTTATAGATCCCTGCGGCATTCTTCTTTTCCAACTGCTTTCGCATCGGTGGTATGGTCTCCGATATCGACTTCATCTGACGTCTTCAATCGATGGATCTCGCATTTAGATCCGAAATGTCTGTCGCGATTGTGACCGACCGTTTCCCATCGGTGGTGGTCGCGTCACGTCGCGTCCATCGCAAGCGAATGCCACGAGACTTTACTACTGGGTCGGGGATATTGGAAAAGCCGTGGCTAATGGCAATACCTAAATATCCCTCATATTCTTCATGGCTCTGCTAGCGATCGTTTCCAATGGAGCGAATGTCTTGTCAATGATGAGACTGCTCGGAGTTCTCGAAGAAACTGAGTGCATCGGCGAGTGTTCGCTTTCGTGGGAACACGCTCGAGACGGTGAGCGAGACCCCCTTCTGTTATGCCAAATCCAGTGGGCCGCCGCAAGGCAGTTTAGAGGCTTATGCTTACACGCCTTTTTTGAGTGCGTGCCGGGAGGCCTCGTTGTCACACCCAAGTAGAACTGATTCAACCAAGTTTCGAAAACTATCGGCGCCAAGATTGCTGCTGTCGCCTCGACCAGGTCGGAGTGTCGCACAAGGATCGTTGGTAGGCGTCCTTGAGAGTACGCGGTGGCTGGTACATCGCCTTGGTGGAAGCAGACTGCCGATATCCGTTCTCGATGTTCACGGAGTCTTCCGAACGCAAGTGGGAAGGCACTGTACATGGAAGTCACGGGGATCCTGGCGATCGTCATGGGCCGCAATGTTGGCTGATGTCCTGCAAAGCCACGAAACGGGTCGAGCGGGTTTGTCAACGACGTGTGTGCTGGAGCTGGCTCGGGCGTAAATCGCTTTGAGCGGTGCTCGACTCGGCCCACCTTGCCGAAATGTCTGCCCGTCAGGAAGTTGACCTTGCCCGCCGTCTTCTTGGCTTCCTCTGGGGTAAGTCGTTGGAGTCAAACTCCACATCAAACTCACGGTCGACCTGGGCACCATCGCGATCACTAGGCGTTGGGCTCCCTGACTCGCGAGGAAGGCGAACACTTTGCTTTCAATGTGCTGGATCGTGTGTGGTTAGACATTGCAACAATCGCTGTTCCAAACTTGCGCGAGGAACTGCAACCACATTGCTTAAACCAGCGGTTCCACAGACTCTGGAGAACCATGCTGGCAGGACGTGAACCATCATGGGGTCGTGTACGCGTGGTCCCCAAAAACAAGAACGTCTTGGCTGGCAGACCTTTGGGAGATCAATCTTGTAACCCTACTGCGATCATGTGCCGTATTTTGGCTAGATTCCTGGACCTTTGTTTGGCTAGCCTCCCGTGCCATCTGCACTTTGACCGCTCTACACACAGTGCCATGATTGAAACTTTCAAGGACATCAACGAGAATCCGTTGGGGACTGAGGTACCGCTCGCATGCCTTCAGAATTATGGTATCTTGATTGTTTCGAAAGACGTCGACAATGGCTTCATGCGAATGCGTCATCCCGAAGCCCTTTCAGCATGGCATTTCGTCATGGGTTTCTTACGCGAAATGGGCTTTACAAAGGCATGGGTTAACCCTTGTGTCACTTCGGGTATTCTTGGACCCAACAAGTTCGCCTCGTGGTCCAAACAATCAGGCAAATCGTGGGTTGTCGTATCCATTGAAGAGGTTGCTCCTATGTTGGTCTTCGTGTTTGACAACATGCAGTTTGTCTTTGGTCAAGCTAAAGGTTGGCAGCAAGCAGGCGTTATGATGGGAATCGGAGCGGGAGGATCTATCTTTCGGATGGTTCTGGTGGCCCATGAGATCAAGATGATGCTCTCATCTTACCGGCCACAGCTCTTACAACGATTCCCGGACATCGCATTCCGTGTTGCCAGATTCGTTGATGATGTGCGCGTGCTGTTGGTATTTCCTCTCACCAAAGGTGAAGTGTGGGCACGTGCTGTTTCCGATTTCATCCTCAACCTCACATACCCGAACCATTTGAAGCTCAAAGACGACAGTGTCAACCCTACAGTGGGAATGGACGTCCATGTACGTGAGGGGCAGCTACACTGGCATGCGCACAACAAAACTCTGGGAGAGACGCTGCTCTATGGCAAAAGATGCCAACAGGCTGTGGTCCCATGGTGCTCCTACGGGCCCCAGCAGGTGTTTGAGGCTATTGCCAAGGGAGGCTTTGCACGCTGTCGCCACCTTGCGAGCGACCAGCGGGGTATGATGCACTCGCTCAGTGGGTTTTGCAAACTGCTGGAGATACAAGGGGGCTACCCCAAAGCATGGATAAACAAGCAGCTGAAGCATTGGTGCGACCGAAATTTTGGCACCCAGTGCCATCTACATGAACAGATTCTACTTTTGACACAGCCGTTGGAGGATGCGGTGTTGAACAGAAGTTTCAACTCTCCTTCGATATGTGTTCCCATTGGTCATTTGTGCCTGCGACAATTGTGACCGCACGCTGTATGGAATGTGCTTTAAAAGGGTTTGTTCATGCTGCTTTTCAAGTTGTGATGGTTGCGCACTCTGGTATGTTACATGTCGCTGCAGTTTGCCTGCTCCATGCTGCAATGCTGCATGTGTCCTTTCTTGCACCGCACAGTTTCGTTATGACGTTGTGCAACTTTTCAGGTTGCTGCGGATTCAAGAAACACGGTGGCTGCATGAACTATCTTCTTGTGCTGGTGTGTCGGGCCAGTGCGGAGCCTCACCACTGCTAAATAGACCGAAGACGGGGTGAGAAGGCGTGTGTAATGCTCATGAAGGCAATGTCTGGCGCTTAGATTTAGACACAGTGGCGCGCGAAAATACATGCAGGACCCCACTGTCGGAAGCTCGGTGAAAACAGCTTGAAATCAATCTCGTGCTGATGTATCGTCCCTTCCTCTGCTTCTCGTTTCTTCTGTACCCTTCCAACGTGGCTTCGCCCTCCGATGAGATCTGGGTCCGGGCGGACACCACACGTACAGATCGAGGAGGCGTGTGGTGGGCCAAACAAACAAAGCATTCATGTGAAATAGTTGGGGTTTTCTTCCCCCCCCCCCCCGGCCCACCCTTCTCTTCTTCCTCATGTTCTCGACTGGAAATCGCCCACGGGCTAAAATGCATCTGCTCATCGAGCATCTGATCTCGGCCATCGGCCAACCCACACATGATGAGGAACTCACGTTCGAGGGAAATGAGCACCCCTTGCACCAGTTGTTGAACTCTGGGCGGTTGTCGTTTGCTGGGCCGCACGCAGATCTCGAACCAGCCTCTGCAGTCATCGACTGCATGAAGCTTCCGACGTAGTGTGGACCAAATGCTGGCTGCGGATCCGAACAGGAGTACGGCTCCTCCACAGTGTTGGACCTTGCGGCGTGAGCAACAACACGTTTGCATGTCGAGGATCACGACTGCGTAGTTGTCGATATCCTCCGTCGCGGTCGTGCCTCCAAACCAATAACAGCGATGAGGGGTCCTGGCGAGGCAGTTTGTGGATGAGTCCCATCTTTACCTCCCGTGGATCTTGTTCACCATGGACTCCCACTGTTCATCGACGTCGTCCTTCTTCAAGATGTAGGAGCAGATCTTGTCCCCAACTTCAAAGTCGTCCATCAAGGTCGGGTCGTGGTAGTTGAGGTCCGGTCTGACATGCCAATCTACCCTGGGGTTGGCTGTCCCATGACGGGTAGCCTCTGGAGAGATCGCCAACCTCCGCTTGCAGTAGTAATCGGAGGATGTGAATCAACACGGTGATCTGAGTCAGCGAGTCATCGTGAGCTGTTTCGGTGTCCGATTGGTGCCTCTGTGTAAAGCCCATTCGAGGCGCTCAGTCCAGGAAAATTGTGGCATATAGTCGCGGTAGCTATGCCGAGGGGGAGGTTCGGAAGGTAAGCGGCTGTTGTTCCAAAGTGCCATGATCTTGTACAGCACCGTTTCATGGAGTCTGTCGAGGATGGACGCATCGACTAGGTGCGCCCAACAGGACGCAAATCCACCCCGCCGGTGCACCGACTGTGCCGCATAGAAGCAAAAGAGGATCCAAGTCGCCGTCGGAAGGTGCCAGGCAGCGCCCAGGGCCATGTCTCGTCAACAGCATCGATGACCTCAGTAATGATTGGAGTGGCAGTCGGGGTAGTAAGCCACGTTCCGCCACAAACAAGTGATCTGGCGACTGTCCAATGTCTTCGGTCTCAAAGTGGGTGTGGCTCCTCGGTCTTGCCTGGACGGAAGTCCGTGTCCATCCGACAACTTGAAGAACGGTCTCGATATCCACGAAGCAGGACCTTCCGAAGCCTGAGCCGACCTCGCTTCGTGCGTTGGCCCACGACGCTACAGGCGGCCAGGAATATACTCGCGGTGACCGTCCTCGTCTGGTTCCATCGGCGGTAGTCGCGGTACAGGAGTTGGTGCCGAACTGAACTTCCCGCATTTCCTTCCTGCCGGAGTCAGCCATCCTGGTTATGATGAACTGCTCGCCTTCAACTAGGTTCACCTGCCTGGTCGTACCACAGTCCGTGGAACTGTAGGCGAACGGACGTCGGTCTCTGCCTCCAAGTTCTCGCTGCTACTGGAAAACAGATTTCGTGGCTTCATCGAAGCTGCACTCATGCTGCACAAGCCGACTCCAACAATGATGGGAACACTGGCAGACTCCCTGGAACCACATTGTGCAAAGGATATCGGGGACAACCCAGGATCCATTGACCAAGTCGGGGTGCAAGCAGGAAGAATTGGTCCGAGGACATAGTCGGGTTTTCTTCTCCTCGACGGACATAACTTTCGTATTTTGGACCAACTTGGCCATCGCTGAATGTCGGAGATCGACAAAGGTCGAGGAGAAGAGAAATTCACAGAAACAGATTCCTGAATCAAAAGGGCAGCAGAAAATACATGGATTCAGATCGATCAACACATGTCGATCCTCGAAGTAGATCGGCTGAAGAATGCAATCAAAGAGTTGTCACTTCGCACACAAGTGTGCTACACTACAAGCCCTTTAAGCCGTTACAACAATCAAGCCTATGGTCCGTTGATTTAGAACGACCAAAAAAATCCAGGTGCTTCGCCGAGGCTCGGTTGCGTGGGCGTCTGCCAGGCCCTACCCGAAGGCTCGGGTGCATAGGACTTACATTGGTTGCGTGATCTACGATGGTCATGCTGATGCCGATGGTGACGGATCGAACAGTTACGATTATTGCTACTGATATTCACGCATTACAAGTACACGCACTAACACCCACACCATTACGACAACGACTACTACTAGCACTAACACTTCTGCTCTACTTCAACACTCTTCTACTGCTGCTGCTGCCACTGCCACTGCAGCTACTACTAGTACTTACTACTACTGCTACCATTGATGGTTTTGGCATCTTTGGCAGGGGTTGTTTTCAGCCAGCATGTGTTTCGACTCGCAGCGTTGACTCTGCACAAATATAACGGCGGCCTCGCTAAAGCTGCAGGCCGACTCCACCGACCACTTCCCGAAGTTCCTTGGACTGCCATGTCACAGCAGGCCAAACCGAGGCACGGGACCCGACTTCGGAACTGTCCCGGGATCCTACAAAGGAAAGCTTCCGGATAGCTCCACCCAAACCGAGCATCGCCGTGTAGGTATGGTTTTCGACGCGAAAGAAACCTCATGGGCAGAAACGACAGCATCAGGGGCCGAAACTCAACAAAGCGCCGCGCAAGGAAAACATGCAGAGGGTCTGGCAAACATCTCTCTCGCCTTCAGACTGCGGAGCTGCGAGCACACACGACCACCATCCAGATACTGCAACCACAAGGATATCTATCGCTAGCACAGCAAGGGAAAATCGACGGTAGCAATAGCACAACTCTAAGCGGAGCCGAGCAGCCAGGCAAGGCGATCGGCTCCTGGAACGGAGTGGTACATGCGATCTCTGGACTAGTGTTCATGCACGTCTTGCCCGGCACCTATCAAAGGTCAGAATATGATGTTGCTGCCATGCTCTGGCTTTGGTGGCTTCAACTACCTTTCAGAAAATACGTTCGAGAACGAGGGCATTCCCGCTGCTCCTTGCATTTTTACTACCACAGCAGAGGTCCTGGGCAGGGAGGCTGGGATCGCAGAATGCCCCGACTGGGCATTTGAAGCACATCGCCCCAGCCCAGGAATCCTGTTCCGGCTTACAGGAAGGTCTACATGCGTAGATTAGAGGCAGGCTTTCTTTCTTTTAACTGAAGGCCAGACAACTACCATGGAGTCAGATGAAGGCGATCAAGATCTTGATTTAGGCACGCACCCACACATCCTACATGTAAGCTGCACTTGTGCATCAACTGTACAGACATGCATACATGCGACGAAGCTATGGCTTCCCGGAGAGGCAACGAAAGCAACCATTCACTCACGCGTAACAGCAGCTACAACTCAAGAGGGCCCCCTGTCACCCCATAGAGGCCGCAGTGAACATAGGTCATGGCATAGGTCAGGGGAGAGACGCGCACGACTGCAGAGCTTGTTGTCACATGCATACATGCATGCATGCTTGCTACACATACAACAACTGTCACGAGGACCGTGACATTTCATCAATGTCCGAAAGTCGCCACCCGAGCCCACCGGCAGTGTCCATCGGAAATCAAGCTTGGTTCGTCATGTGGTGGATACATTGGGAGGTGGGGGAAGGGGGTTGCAGAATTTGGGTGAGGTCCAAGTATACAGTATACAGGTGCGACGCAGCGATGAAATCCACATCGCCAGAGCCTGGAACACGTCGCTGGCCAGCTGCGTGCACCTCTGCTCACCCTAGAGACTCTCAATGACCGTCGACGCTATGCCGCTGTGCTTCGCCCGTAGGTGGTTGTAGCCAAGGCTCGGCACGCATCCCGTCTCTCCAGACGGACGGTAGGTGCCAGGCCGGCAGGCTGAACAGGTGTAGCGATTCGTTGCCTGAGATGATGTGCTACCGTGCTGCAAAGAATAGAGTGTACGGCTGTACGGTGTACGGCACATCTTACAGCTGTGCTACACGTTTCACGTGCACTTTTTTCTGCACATCGGATGGTCTGCGCAAAGATAGGAAAGGAAACAACATGAGGTAGAACATGAGGTAGAACTGAAGCTCGCTTGATATCGATGTACAGCTTAAGCTTCAGAAACCTCGCTTGCATGCCGATCTGCGGCACGGTGATGCTTGATGACCAAGTTCTCACAAAGGAGTTCTATAGTCTCGATGAAGCATCAACCCAATATTGTCACTGAGCTAGAGAAACAAATGCAAATCCTGCTTTGAGCAAACAAGATTCTCTGCATCCGACCGGACAGGGATATGTGCCCAAGACTTTTCCTTGGTTGTAGGATTCTGCTTGCAGACTCCGATTTTGGAGAACCACAGACTGCTTGCTCACCCAAGCTTCGACCCATCGGCCACAACTGCGCATGAAGCACAGGCTCCGTGATGCTGCCTTCATTGACGCAGGTGCTTGCCATACGACATTCGGAGGGCCCCTATTTTCCTCAGCCCCTAGGAATGGGATGGAGGCTGCCTAGAAGAGGCCTAAGGGCCTAACGGGAAGAGTGAAGAGCGCTCGCAACTCACAACCATCCAAGCCATTCTGGAGACCGCACAAGCAGTTCCTCCCGCACGGCAGGAGGCTACAGAACGGGCGGAAGAATCTGTGTGCAACCAAGCGTCTCGGCATGCCTCAGCCGAGCATTTTGGGCTTCCATGCCGCTTAGTTTCACAGAAGCCCTAAAACGAAAAGAGAAACCCTACGAGCACCAGAGATCTTGCAAGAGCAAAACTCTTTGAGAACAGACTATGTGACTATGTTGAGGCCGCTCGAGGCACTGATGCTGAAGCGGGCTTGGTTGTAGAGCCAGGAGTCCGGGGCCGACACGGACTCACCTGAGGAGAACGAACAGCTTTCCCTCTTCGTGTCTTCCCCTCTCTCTTTATTTTTCTCTCTCTATTTCTTTCGTTTGGGCTGAGGTGGGGAGTTGCCTCTGTCTCTTTCTCTCTGTCTCTTCACTCCACTTCCCAGGGGTAGAACTCCCACGAGCCCGCGGCGAGGCGCCCCCTTCCCCTTTTTTCGGTGGAAGGAGCATTGGGGCTTGAACGCTAGGGGTTGGATGTTTTCGTTCGGTGTAGCTGGTACCGTCTGTCCGTCGTTGACCCATGCCCCCCTGAACACTAGATCCTGCATCCCGGCCCCATCCCCGTGGGCAGCTCCACACTAGACCATCAAGGTACATTGCCGTTACACTGCACTAAGTTCCGGGCGCTTCAGAACTAGGCTAGGATCCTGCACGACGTTGTTGCGAGTGTCACGATGTGCCAGCCTTTTGAAATAAACAGCTTATACTCACAGTACCCGAGGGTCGGGGGTTCGATGACATCCACAAGCTTGCGAGGAAGTATAGGTTTTCCCCCTGTCTCTAGCCATTGCTTTTGTGTGTTCGTAGCTAATGTTTAGGTACCGGGTGGAGCGGGTTTGGAAGCAACACTTCAAAAAAGAAACCATGCTGAACAAGGATTGCAGCTCCCCCTTCTTGGTTGGTTTCGGGACGCCTTACGGTGGAGACCTGGCCTCTCTCTATCTGTCTTTGCTTTGCTTTTCTTTGCTCTGGGGCGTGGGGGGCAAGCAGTCCCTAATCCCCGCTCTTTTGAGCAGCCCCATCGCGTCATGTTGACACAATGGGCTCGGCTGTAACTGGAACTTTTCGGGAATTGAGTGCCCAACTTCTCGAAAGTCAAACCACAACACACAGAGCTTTAGTACAACGTGTTCCCTGGGCACTCTGTCTTCCCATCTGGGCTGGTGCCCTTTTTTTGTTGGGCGGTTGCCCTCTGCGCTGTGTAAAACCCACCTTTCCTGCCTTAGCCCTGCCTGCATCCCGAACAGAAGCCTTATCCCCGCGCACACACTGCCTTCGACGTTCCGCTCATCCCTTAACCTTGTGTTTTGGCAAGTGGTGTCCCCGAAGCCCTCTACCGCTGCCGACCACTCATGAGGTACCCCGCGTCACTACACATTTCTCACTTCACTCAGTGCGTCTTTTCATCAGCTTGTGGCCCGTCTTCCGCTTCAGGAGAGGCTGCGTGCCACGGAACGGTGGCTGCGTCCGGGTAGTCCGGGTCCGTTACGTTTTCTGGTTGGGTAGCAGTCAAGGCAGCGAGTGCTCCGACGTTGCAGTCTTCAGGCTGGTCCGCAGTGGGTTGTCCTCCAGCGGGTGATGCCCTGCTCCACTCGGCACTTGTCGTACTTGTAGGTCCCTGCGTTCAAAAAAGTAAAGCTGCGGCAGCCGGAAAAACATGCGATCATTCACGGTCCCCCCCAGGATTTTGCATGGGAGTCACACACCTCTTTGTGGTGACCAAGTACATGCAACCCGCTTCTTAAAGACTCTGATCGGTGGGCCGGCTACGCAAACCTCGTCGCCAGGTTCGGCTTTCCCCTCAGCGGTGGCCGAGGTTCCGGCTTTCCGTGCGAGGAGGCACGCCTGTGCACGACACCACGCCAAGGTGTCCCCCCTTTCATGCTCCAAGTCTGACGAACTCGGTTGGTGTTTTGTTGGTCTCTCGTCAAGTTGGGTGTGCTTGAAAAACTCTGCAAAAGAGCACGGGCATGCCTATGCCATGGCGGTTCTGAAGAGTGGTGCCCGCATTCTTGGAAAACGGGGTTCCACCGCACAACAATCTCGAACCAGAGTTTAGCGTCGTGTGGCTCAAGCCGGGGGTAGGTTCCGACTTGGGCCAATATGATCTTGCTTGCTTGCTTGCAGGGCGTTTTTTTTCGAACGCGAAAGGCTTTCGTCTACTAGCCCATCAGCACCGACCTATCCTAATTAGATTACTCGTGGCTTAAATTAAGCACGGCCCTTGGGAGGTTTGTGTACAACTTTCGCCCAAGACAGACAGTTTGGATTTCGCAACAATCGCTCTACCACACAACCTATCCACATTATTCGCCGTCTCCTGGAAGTCTACGAAAGGCAAAACTCACCATTTCATGCTCTATTCATAGACTGGAGCAAGGCTTTCGACTCCGTTACCTTCACCGCCATCGAGGCGGCTATGGTGCACGTGGGGGTCCCGCAACACACCCGTAAAGTAGTTATGGCTCTTTATGATAACCCTACCTTCGTGGTCAGAGACTCCTCGCAAAAGTCTACCGTCCGCACACAGACAAAAGGTCTACGTCAGGGGTGTCCCCTGTCTCCTTATCTATTTGGTTTTGTGTTAACTCATTTGTTTCATGACGTAGAAAACGATTACCAGGCCAGGTTTGGAGAAATATCTGGGGTATTTCATGTCCCTTCCCCTCTGTGGGACTTAGAATACGCAGACGATACTGTTCTCCTTTCTTGTTCGTCGGAGCAACTTAACCGCCTTCTACACTCAGTACAACACCATGGCTTTTAAGAGGGGCCTCCTCCTCAATGAAGATAAGTGCGAGCACTTGCGTTTACATTCGCCGAACCGCATCTATTACGCGCCATCGGCGCAGGCATCCTGCCAGTGCAAATATTGTGGAGGCATCCACGCTCCTCTTACCCCGGTCCCTCTCTCAGATGAAGTCAAGTATCTTGGGGTCTATCTTGACCCAGCTAATAATAATCGTAAGAATACTTCTTACAGAAATTCCCAGGCGATTGCAGCATCAAAACTGCTCAGGCCGCTGCTCTCCCATACCGGCCTCCCGCCGAATTGGAAACTTACGGTATATCGGAGCATTGTTCTCTCTATTCTCACTTATGCTATGGACAGTGTTCTACTCACATCACCACAAATTCGTAAACTTGATTCTATACACTACAAGTCACTTCGGCGTATATTTAAAATTAAGTCCTCTTTTTACCATAGAGTTCTTGACCCATCGGATTCTCAATGTTCTAACCAATACCTTGCATCCCTTTCCTACAGATCCCGTAGGGTCATTACTCCTTCTCAGCTGTTCTCGCAACAACGCCTACAGCTATTTGGACACATACATAGACACCCAGAATCTCTAGAAAGCCAGTGTACCTACATGACGTCACATGCGTATAGACATATTAGGGCTCCTAATAGATCAGGTCGGCCCCGCATGCATTGGGCCGAATCCTGCATGACGCAGGCTGCGGAGCGCATTGATCATTTACTCTCGGACGCTGCCCCTTCCCATGAACAAATACAGCATAGCTTCTACCAGTTACCGAATCCAGCTAGCATCGCTGCGGCACACAGCTCCTCAGGATTAATATGGATGGACAATACTTCCCTGTATCGTAAAGTGCAGCCACGCTGCCAAGACCGCTTGCAGGGCGTGTGGGGGGGTAGGGGCGAACCCTACCACCCCTGCGCGCGAGCGCTACGCCGTGGTTCGTGTTCGGTGTGAGACTATTGACAAGCGTGCTGGCTTGGCTTCCCCCCGCACTCCGAACATGCCATGTTTGTTAATATGATCTCTCTCTCTCTCTCTCTCTCTCCCCCTTCAGCACAGTCAAAAGAGCACGAGCAGCCCTCGCACTCTCCGGGCGTCTCTGACCTCGTTGGTGTTTTCTCTCTCTCTCTCTCTCTCCCTCTCTCTCACTCTCTCTCACTCTCTCTCACTCTCGCCGAAGATCCAGGGTGGTATCTCCCCCGACCCCACCCACCCGGAGAGGATCTCAACATCCTGATTCCTGCGCACTGGCTGAGCTTTTTGCACTTTAACCTGACCTGAAAGCCTTCCCATCCCTCGACTGCCGAACACCGAACCTTGCACCACTGCCTCAGCCTACCGGCCTAACCTGTCCGAAGCCTCCGAAGCCTCAGCAGAGGACAGTCGGGGGCTCTCCTTTCTTTCGCCAGGCTTGAGGGCACGCCCCCGCTGGAGAAGCCCGACTCGCTCTTTCATTCCTTCCTTCCAATGCGTCGTGTGGGCCAGGGGCAACCCTGAACCCTGCGCCGACATGCCTCTCTCGCAGTCTTGTTGTGCGGTGCTGGTTTCAGGAATCCAAACCGGCGGGTGCCAATCTGCGGCCTCCATGGGGTTGGGCGGGTAGGTGTTGCTTCAAGGGTTCCATCCCTTTCCGCGGGTTCCCCTGTCTTGGCCAGTGTTCACGGCCGCCAACTTGTGCAAATCCGCGGAAAACATGCAGGAAAGTCTCTCAGGTCCTGAAGCGGAGGGAGAATGTCCTTGGCTGATGAATGTAGAAGCCGCTCGAAATCTGGTTCCTTGCCACGCAGCTACTCACTAAGAGGAATAAGAAGAAGTGCGGCCAGGGCTCATGCCGCCAAGAAGAAACGTCCTCCCTGCGACAGCGATGCTAAGGTCTGCGAGTCTTGGGGTGTGAGGATTCCTGCTTTCGGCTATGCCATTCGGGTCCCAATCGCATCTTCCACATTGCCGTCCGGAGGCCCTAAATGTCCAAACGTGAACCGGACCTCACATGTCAAGAAACAAACTCAATCCTTCGTTGTCATATTGTCTGAATCTAGGTCCACACACATGGACGCAGTTGTGCGTTTAAGCCTTGCAAGCTCGAGGCCTTGCATGTTGTGGCAGGGAGCAGACTGGCTGCCTCTTCTTTGTTGGCGCATCAGACTTGATCCAGAGCAAAACACAGCACGGCGGTAATTGCAAAGTTCCGCATTAGCCACTGCAATATTGGCCTGGATTGAGCCAGCGGCTCCTTATCTTCAGCAGTAATACTCGTGCCGATGGACAGCTCAAGAGCTGCTGTTGCCGCATCATGCCAAAATAAGCCGCGTTTCGGTGCTGGTCGCAAGATGCCGTGTTGGCTCCTTTGTCCTTGCGCTTGGTTTCGGCCTTCCACATCTTTTCGATGAGGTTTGTAGGCGTGCTCGAGTGACAGTCAGTCGAACCGCAGCTTGCATAGCTTGGCTACTGTCTCATGTATGTTCGCGTGTTATTTTCGAAGTTTTTAGGCGCAGACCGACATTGTAGCGACTGAGGCCGCATCACGCAAGAGCACTCCACCGCCAGTCGACAGGCTGCAACAAATCGTGGAAACCACAAAGCTTGAATTGTACCAGACCACCAGACAATGTGGTTTTGTTATCTAGGACAGTCGCACGTCATGCCATGCTGATAAACAAGAACCCGAAGCTGCAGCCACTGCAATGTGCGCACCTGGCAAGGTTGATTCGGCTGCCCCGGTTCCCGAAGTAGATCTGACCAAGAGACGTCGCGAAGCCACCTGCAGGAAAAAGCCAGAGATCTCAAGGGAACTCGGCTTACGCACAAGAAAGCGCAGCCGCTGCAGCCCACGATCTGATGCGAGCTAGTGACGCAGTGACGGAAACGCAGGTACCACGGAGTTTCTCGGTTATGTTTCGTCACACGATCACAAAGCAGGACGTGCCCGGTTTCTCATGAGGCCCACCGGGTTGGCAGAAATCAAGAGCGAAGCACAAGTGCTCGAAAAATGGAGCCGAATGCTGGCTGAAGAATCGGTGCGCCTTGTCCTCCCCCGTGCCCTTGCTGGCTCATACCATCGCGTAGAAAGTACCTTCGGCACGAAGAGGGCTTGCAAAAGTCCTCCTATGACCCTGAATGTCCTCAGAGAGAGTGAGCTCCTGCTCAACCCCCCCAACATTCCCTTGCTTGTTGCATTGGGGCTGCAGGAAGCCCAGCCGACCATCGTCCTCCGGGAAGTAGAAGGTCGGACCGTCTCGCCCGGGACCCATCTCCTGGCATCGTGCGCACCACAGAAGCTCGGCCCTCGGCCCCCCCCTCCCTGGTCCCTGGCCTGGACCATGGAGATGTACCGGAAGGAGAAGTTGTTGTAGTTGGAGCACACCAGGGATTCCAGGATCTGCCCAGCTGATGCCAGGTGAAGCTCCTGCAGTGAGGCCCCCGGGCCCTCCACTTTGCACCGCCTACCAGAAGCTTCGTTGCGGGATGGGGAGTTTCGGCAGCTGCTCAACGTTCCTCTAAGGTCTTTCTTGCCGAAACTTCAGAGAGCCTCAACTCGAGCCCAGCCCTGCCGCCTGCACCGAGAGGCCAGCTTGCAACAGCTCTTCCTTCTCTTGTCTGAGGGGTGTGAGCTGCAGCGCGCAAGCCTGTCATAGGCAACGACTTTGTCCCGATGAGACCAGGCCATCTCCGAAGGTTGTCTTTGAAGCGATCTGGCCCCAGAGAACTTCAACAAACAAGCCCCTTTGTAGCGAGATCTCGGGGCCCACAACGACGGACGCAACAAGTCTCTGCACACCCAATCGTTGGTATCCAAAGCCTCCCAACACCCCAGAACCCTCTTTCCTTGAGTTCCTTCCTTCTTGCCTTCCTTCCGTCAATTCTTGCTTTCCTTCGTGTCTCGGACTAGGACTGTCCCGATCCGAACTAAGGTAACAAAATGCCGGACATGCTCTGTGCTTGCAACAAGTTGGAACAGCAGCAGCGGCAGGAGCTTGAGGGCATAAGAAGCAGAAGAAGTCAAGAAGTCTGAAATGCCCGAGGTGCCGATGGATCCTCCGCATACTCAGTGAGATACTGCCAAGAGGGCCAGGGTGCGGTCTCCAGCACGTTGTAGAAGAGGGTGTAGGCTGAAGAGAGGGCTCTAGTGACTCTAGTCTTCGTTTAGAGGCTCGCTGAGACGCGAGAGCCTACAAGTGGTCCCCAAGACCATCAAGCAAATGCTGCGAGCACATGACACGACATACCACGGACTCTGCAGAGCACACCTGGCACCACATAGCGCAGAGTCAGCTCGAATGGGAAGGCGCTGACGACCTGAAGCAATACCGACTACCCCCTTTGTCGACGGGTTTTGGGTTCGTTGGGGGTTGACCGTAGGGCTGTCAAGCCCGTTCAAAGCAGACTTTCAGCCCACGGGAACCTCGCGAAAGGACGCCGCATGGCAAGCAGTGCTAGCAAGCAGGCAGTCTCTACCACCAGTCCAGCGTGAAAAAGAGCTGTCGACAGCTCCCGTAGACGAAAAAACAAAGACATACAAGTACGGGTGGGTAGTTTTGAAGCAACGGACCTACAGATGAGTTTTCTGCAGGCATATGTCGTATAACCACGATAATCAAAACATCTGATGCTGGTGTACCTTCCGCCTTCGCAAGGCCGCCAAGATGCGGTGTTGTAGGAAACATATGGATTGCTCCGAATGCCGGGCGCACAGCTTTATACCCGGGAAGACGGTAGGGAGCGCAGGTGCTGTGTCGCAGTCCGTCTGCTCAACAAGCATTCACCATGCAAAAATGAGAAGTGCACCGGCGTGATAACAGGGATCGCAGAGAGTCAAAAAGGACCTCCGTTACGGATTTGTAGGAGTTAACTGATTATAATTTAGGGAATCGTTGGGATTTGTGTTTTGCTGGCTGTAGAGGTGTGAATGCATGTATGTAGTTACGTACGTATGTGCGTACGCATGTATGTATGTGTGCGTATGTATGTGTTCCTACATATGCTGAAACAGCTGGTGGGCATGTTCCTGACAAAAAGATGGACGACTGACCCTGCCAAAAAAACACCACAAAGGTTGCAGAGCTGCGGCCTAAAACATGTCGAACTCTGGTGCTGCTTGTTTGTTCCTGTGGTGCTTGTCGTGGGATTGCAATACATGAAACAATACTGTGTATATGTATGTACACGTATATATATATATATATGTGTGTGTGTATATATGTATACGCCATACGTACACATAAATACGTACATTTTCTTCCGGTCGCAGCGAAGATGAATCCGCTTGGCGGGTCAGTAGCAAAACCTGCTGGCCGGGTTTCGGCACCACAAACATGCTAAACTACTACGCAAGGATCGAGCCATATCGGCCGTCAATGCACTCGAAAGCTCCACACGCACATGTGTACATACTACTCACATACATACAGTACTTACTTACTTGCTTATAGGTATGTTTACTTACACACTTACATACTTACCATACTTACAAACGCATGTGTACATACATTCATGCGTGTACGCGTGCATATACGTATCCACATACATACAAACACATTAGTATATATGTAGAATGGATAGACGAGCATGTGCAACATTACGAAAATATATATATATATATAATAAAATATATATATATATATATATATATAGATACATATACATATATCTATTTATTATAAGATGGCGGACCGACTGCCGATGCACAAGAATGAAACATCGTGGGTTGACACACTTCGTACTTGTCCTGTGTAGTTTCCTCTTGCTGCATTCTACACGATCAGCTGCACAATGAGAAAGAGATGGTCGGCACTTTGCAATGTAAAGGTAGCGTGGCGAGACTTACAGTGGGGTGAAGCATGGACGGCGACGCGAACACGTGGATTTTGCCGTCCACACAAAGGAGTTGGAGGTTCCAACGAGGTCGCAGCACGGCTCACGAAACAACCTCAAAGGCTTTGAGCATGTCACAAGTGGCCATTCTGTTCCTGCACTCGAACCTTAGACCCGATGTAGTATTAGAGTTCAACCGGATAGCTCTGTTTGGCTTCCTATCAGACCCCAGTCTTTCCCCACGACTGGGAACCAAGAAATGCAATGGAAGATAGTGCAGATCCGCATTCAATCCTTCCCCAACTCGACTGGATGTGACAATTGGTGGAAGGCAGGTTTACCCAATATTCATCATCTTGGTAGCAGTGCGCACAAAGCAGTTCATGTGGTACTTCGCACTGATAGGAAAACATGTAGTAGCATAGAAAAGCCGTGGCCATGGATTGTGTCGCTTCGTAGCGTGGATCCAAAGTGGTCCAGCGTTGGGACATCGCCAAGGCGCCCAGTTGAAAGCACCCTGATTCGTGATCATGCCGTAGAGGAAGCCTGCATCCGCTGTCTTGTCAAGTGGTGAAGCTCCCGTGCGGCATCAACTGTTCAAGTGATGCTGGCCAGGAAGCTCGAAAAGATAGGTAGATCGGCACAAATCAGCACCTAGGTGCTTGAGTTTCTGGGCCTCCAGCAAGAACCCATCCCCAGCACACAGGGCCTTCAGCTGTCAAATACCTCTAGGACAGACGACCGTGAAACCAGCAGCAGATGATCCGTAAGCTGCTTGTCTGCGGCTGCTCGCCAAGACAACCTGGCTCTCGATCTTTGCAGACGAAGACACGATTTGTGGAAGTGGTTTGAATTGCTGCAACTTCGCGACCATGTCCGCAACGGCGTTGTCGGCCTCTTCCCGAGAGTCCGGTTCAATAAAGGTCATGTCGACTACTAGCACGACGAGTTCACGGTTCTACGCTATGAACTCGGGCCGTGCTTTCGTCGTTCAGTCACTCACTCGAACAGATTGACTTGCGAGATCTCGTTCGTCCTGACTTGTCTGTCCACACGAAGCACCAGTAATTCAGGGTGCTCTGCAAAAATGACATCGCCACTCATAGCGCGTAAGCCCCATTGAGAGAGACCATGCTCCGGAACCTGAACTCCCAATTCCTACTTCAGTCAGGCTGGAGGCCCCGGCATTGAGTATAAGTGGCCCCGTGGGTAGTGTTTTGAAGCCGTCGCTGATGGCACGGGCGACGTAGGTTTTGCAGAGCTCCCCGAATAGGCCTGAAGCCAAAAACAGAACCAGTCAGGTGGTCTTAGATCGGGCAGGTTCCAGAGTCTTACGCCCACGTTGCTTGATGCTATTTCAGTTCTTCACGTACATGGTAACTCGCCTTCAAACGGTTTTCTGCCAGTTTCATTCCCATGCCACCATCCTTTCTGTTCTCGAATCGCCCAGAGCCAGGCCCGGATTCACGTTAACTTCGATGTGAGGTGAAAGCGAGGTGCTCGACATCTGCACCAGTTCAGAATGCAGCCTCACGAATTAACTCAGTTCAGAACCTGAACCGACGCTCGCCTCTGAACCCTGAAACCCTTAAGCCATAAGCTTACCCGACCCCATCCTGAGATCGTCTTACAAAGGCGGGAGGAGTCTAGGATTAGGATCGCAGGAAGGCAAAGCAGAGCGGATGTCTTCGGAGCTGTGGACTGGAAACACTCTGCAGCTGCTTGGCCGCAACATCATGCGTGGCTGTGGCTTCGTTTGTGGACCGTTCTGGGACCAGGACTCTGTCGAAACAGACCTACCTGTTCAGGGCTCTTCAGGGCTGGCCTCGTGGATCGTTCTGTGCCACGCAGGCAAACAGCTCGGAGCTGTCGTCCTCGTACAGCCGCCGTAGGATGTCGTGGAGCCAGTCGCCTAACCGCCAATCGCTGCTCTCAAATCCCAGAAGCATCGCAACTCCGCCGAGCCTAGAGTTCGCAGCAGATCCTGATCAATCCCCTCCTGAAGCAGTCCGAGGAGCTGGGAGGGATGCTCATGTCCATGGTGGTAGAGAGGTAATCTTGGCCCAGGAACCTTGACACACCGGGCACACGGTCTTCGGTCGTCTTGATAGTTCATCTGTTTCCTCTTCTGCTCTTCCGGAGGGGCTAGCGGCCTAGCGGAGTGCTCTTGGCCAGGGGGCGTTGTCTGGTCTGGTGCCTCTTTGACGCAGCAGACTTCGTGATCCACCTCGAAAGACGGTGGATCGCAGACATTTTGGCGTCTCAGGCCACCGCACCCTGTCCCGCCTGGGGATCGCAGGCGAGGCCCTGGCAAACAGCCGTGGGGTCCGGTATGTAGCCTCAGTGGCAGAGAGTCTCTTAGACCTGAAAGCCCTGGGTTGGAAAGTTGAGACGCCGCGAAAGCTGGGAATCCCTCCAGCGTAATGCGAGCAACTTGCACGCTTGCGGTCACCCGCCTACTTTACATCTTCTGGCCTGTTCCGGAACCCATTTGGAAATCTCTGAATCCTGCAATTTAGCGTTCAAAGCCTGCGTGCTTCCTCCAGATATGCTGCACCAGGCGGCTAGCGTTGCACACGAAGCCGGTACAAGTTTGCACCAGACCTGGCAGCAGCAAGCCAGCACTCTTTTGAAGGAGCGAGCAGAACGATGCCAAGCCCTGACCGCAAGCTCGGGACTGCCAGAAATCAACTTTCGTGAAGGGGCAGATGCTCCAGTCAACATCAGTGTCACCGGAATACTCGAAGAGCAACCTGAGGGCAGGGAATGCAACAGTCTCCAAGCGCCATGTAATCGACAAGAAAACTTCCGCCACCACGCAAATGCCTCGAATCGTCCGCCTCTTGTGCATGAAGGCTGAACGGAGATGAGAAGCCATGATTCCAATACAGATCCCTTGCACATGCCATGTGTCGTCGAACAAATCACGAGCACTGGAGAGCACTCCCTGGACATCAGCCACGCTCTGCCACAATTTCCTTTGCAGCTTCGAAGCTCTGCGCCGTCTATGAGGATGTGCAGCCATTCTCCCGGAGAATAAACCGAGCTTCCCTGCCACATAGTGCGGTTACATGTCTCGCCCTAGCCCCGACACAAGGCCTAGATCGTGCTCAGAGTTGATCTGCTTAGCTTCCAAAGCAGCCAGTCATGTGAAGGCTTCGAAGAAATCGAATCAGACAGCCCCAACGGTGCATCCACGGGTACGAATGCCCAACCTCAAAATTTCATGATAAAGACGTGCTCTCAAACTGGCTACATGAGCACAAGATCACTCCTTTGCAACGGCTTCCTTCACTGCCTTCCGACCCTTCCCGACCTCCACCCGCAACTCCCCGTAGGGTGCCAGGGTGCCGTTCATGAACACAGAAACCTTCACGGGAGACCTCGGAACTGTTGAAAGAGCTTCGAAGTCTGCAGCGACGAGCTGAGAGCAGGGCTCATCGAAGTGGAGCGTCAGACGCATGGAAGTTTGGCCTTACGTCCGCCATGAGCGAAGTCGCGGTTTCTTATCGCTTGTGTGCCGTATCTCTACAAGGAACCAGCCAAAACCTGGACCTCAGGTCGAGCGAGCCCGATCTGAAGAGCTCGCGGCAGCATGCAATTGGAACATCCGGCCCAGGCTTTCACCTCCCTGGCTCTGCCTAAGGACACACCCCCAAGAAGGGCCCGAAAGCTCATCGTAAGGGCGAAATCCCTGCGAGGAAGGAAAGGCCCTGGCAGCACAGACTTTAGAAAACCCCCAACCCTGTTTATCAGGAAGGCCCTGATGCCAAATCTCTGATTTCATGTCCTGGTGGCTGTGGGCCAAAGCCACTCCCTGCAGACAGCCTGCCTGCCAGCCACCGTGCCTCCGAGTGCTTTGCAGATGCAGGGGGTGAGAGGCAGCGATTTTGGTGAATCTTTGCGTAGAGAGAGAGATTGTGCAGGGTTTCGAGGCGCTTCACTGCTTCTTGGCGGTCTCAACTTGCCAAGGCCCTCTCGTCTCAGCTACTTGCCCGAAGCCCTTGTCTTGATCCTCTGCCTTACATCTTCCTGAAGCCCGTGAAAAGCCTGACGACTTTTTCCGGCCCAGACGCAGCAGTGCCCCAGCTGGATCCCAGGTGCCCTGCACGGACAGTGTGGTGACATTGCGCGTGCAGTAGTCCTCGGTATCTGCTCAAACCCCAGAAGCTCAGCGATGAGGAATGGAACCAAGTACCGAGCAGAAGGCAAAAGCTCTCCAGACTTTATGGCAGCCCGAGGCACGAGGTCGGTCACGGTGTCGCAGGGTCCCTCGCAGGAGAGGTACTTCCTCGCAGGAGGGCCCAAGGATTACCCAGCCGTTCCCAAGCCTTCTGGAAGGAAGGGAAGCCAAGAACGATCTAGAGTCTAGGAGTCTAAGGAAGCCTAACAGAGGAATTTCTACGCCAGAGAGCGCTAAAGGCCGCAGCTCGCGCCCTGCGGGAGGCGTCAGCTGCGCACAGGTCTCGCCGACACCTCAGCATAGTTCGCAGCGACTGCTCTTCAAGAGCTGCTCTCGGTGAAATGAGGAGCTACTGATCTGCGAGTTGTTGTGTATGTCCTTGTGTAGGCTGATCCCCTCGCACGCCACAGTCCGAATCCAACACACCGTCTGCGGATTGGTTAGCAACAGAAGACAAGATAGTATCATAGCAAAAGAAACTGACTTTGCTGGCCAGCCTCGTCAACATGCTTCGGGCAAACATCTCGAGGATCATTCTTGACTAAGCGTACGACACGTTCTTCTGAAGATCTAGGTTCCAAGTCAAGGTTTAGTTTACCGTTGTGCCTTCAGCTATTCATCCGGACTTTGCACCCGCGCCACTGAAGGGTGAGCCTTCCAGCACCTCGCAAAACTCGCCGCACTCCGGTGGCACCTTGCATGAGAGAACCACGAAGCCGCGAGTTCTGATTCCAGCCAACTCTGGGCTCTGGATTGAAAGTCTCAGCCGCTCTCTGGATTCAAGCCGCGATTATGCGGGAGCAGGCAGCTCCTGGCATACGAAAGCATGACACATGTGCGGTTACGCGGCACGCACTACATCTGACACGCTACTCTGCACACCGACACTGGCAGAGTAAGGAACCTACACGCGATAGGACTGTACCGTACGGCAACATTCCAGTAGCTCTCTCAACCATTGCATCCGATGCACATCCTGGCTAAGCCCGCCGTCACGCCAGATCTGCCGGAGGTTTCGAACCTTTCCCAACGCCACTGTCAGCAGCTTCGGGTTCAGGTGCTCAAATGTGCGACAAGCGCTTAGGAGCTCCGTCCAGCAATTACTGCATGAAAACTTCAAGGAATCTGAACATGCGATGAGACGGGAAGGGACAGCAAACTGTCTCCGCCTCGCTGATAGCCTCTGTCGAGGTCAGCTGCTGTGCCTGGCTCACCACCTGGACGGTGTATGATTGTTGCATACTGATGCCCCTTGCCACGGTTGCCCTTCCTGGAGACTTAGGGAGGTCCCAAGCATCCCCATGCAGCCAACACTCGCTTACGGCTTATGGTGACACTGTGGTGGCAAGAAACGGAGAGCAAGAAACGCAGAGTTTCAATTTGCCCAACAATTGTGCTCTGTGAAGTTGGTGCATCAGAGGGGCTGGCCTGCCTTGCACAAGCAAAGGCACAACCCCAAATGCACGTTTAGAAGTTAAGGGAGGATTGGAGCTCAGCCACACCCAATTTGCATCCACGCCCAAGGGGCTTTCTGGCCCAGTGTCGCGGTGGTGGACCACAGCAGAAGAGGCTTCTGAGACTCTTGCGCTACCTGACCAGGTGATAAAAGCAGATGGGTCGTGGTCGTCGTCATGGTCGTGTTCGTGGTCGCGGTAGTCGTTGTCTTAACGGTCGTGGTCGCAGCAGCAGGAGCAGGAGCAGGAGCAGGAGCAGGAGCAGGAGCAGGAGCAGGAGCAGGAGCAGGAGCAGGAGCAGGAGCAGGAGCAGGAGTAGGAGCAGTAGTAGTAGTAGTAGTAGTAGTAGTAGTAGTAGTAGTAGTAGAACCTCAGTAATAGTAACTTAGTGGCAGTAGCATTAGTAGTAGTAGTAGTAGTAGTAGTAGTAGTAGTAGTAGCAGTAGCAGTAGCAGTAGTAGTAGTAGTAGTAGCAGCAGAACTAGTAGTAATAGTGGTAGTAGTAGTAGTAGTAGGAGGAGGAGGAGTAGGAGTAGCAGTAGTAGCAGTAGTAGCAGTAGTAGCAGTAGTAGTAGTAGTAGTAGTAGCAGGAGGAGGAGGAGTAGTAGTTGTAGTAGTAGTAGTAGTATTAAAGTGCTACTAGTAGTAGTAGTAGTAGTAGTAGTAGTAGTAGTAGTAGTAGTAGTAGTAGTCGTAGTAGTAGTAGAAGTAGTAGAGGTAGTAGTAGTCGTCGTCGTAGTAGTAGTAGTAGTAGTTTTTTGTTGTAGTGGTGGTAGTAGTAGTAGTAGTCGTCGTCGTAGTAGTAGTAGTAGCAGTAGTAGCAGTAGTAGTAGTAGTAGTACTAGTAGTAGTAGTAGCAGTAGTAGCAGTAGTAGTAGTAGTAGTGGGAGTAGCAGTAGCAGTAGCAGCAGCCGTAGCCGTAGCCGTAGCTGTAGCCGTAGCTGTAGCCGTAGCCGCAGCAGCAGCAGCACCAGCAGCAGGAGCAGCAGAATTAGAAGCAGTCTTAGCGGAAGCAACAGCAGCGCCAGGGTAAAAAGAGAGGCAGTGGCAGTGGTAGCGGGAGTTGACGCAATTCCTGCCATCGAAAAAACAGTACTGTGGCTGAAACTCTAATGCTGTATGCAGGCGTTTCGTGGTGTTGGTCTAAAGCAGCTACAGCACATCACTAATCTTCCATCGCTGAAACTTGCCTCAACAGGACACTGGATGCCATAGAAACCCACAGGAGCGACACGTTGCCTGGGCCGCAATGCTGCGAAAGCCGAAGGTGGCCTCGGATGAGTGCCAAACAACAAACGTCCACCCGATGGAAAGTATGGCTTTGGCAGGATCGCTAGAGGCACTTTCACTATGCATCTTGCCAGGCACGATCTTGCCCAGGACCAAATCTCGACGCAACCAACGTGTTCCCTGAGTCCCAGCAATCCTTGAGATATATATATATATATGTATATGTATATGTGTGTGTGTGTATCACTCCCCTTCTCTTCTCTTGCTTTCGCAAATCGAATGAATGAACGGAAACAGCGGCAGGCCCAAGGAGGAAGTCGACCTCATGCGCTTCACCAGCCTGCCGGATCTAGCAGAACTGGACGGGAGGGGTCAGTTTAAAGCCAAAAGCTTTGTTCTCGCGCCCGGTCGACCCTTCGCCTGTTTTGGATCTTCAGAGTGCAGGCTATGCTTCTCGTTATGGCTCGCCTAACGGACCCGCCGAGTAGGCAACTCCTGGCTCTGAAAGGCCACAGAACTTATGGAAGCTTGCCGCGCGACTTGAAAATGCTATGCAATGTTCATACACTGCTCTTCTTCAGCAGGGCGTGGGGAGCGTGCGAAGCCCCCCGGCCAACACTGCTCTCTCTCACTCTCTTCTTCCGCCGGGCATGAGGGGTTGGTTAGACCCCCCGGCCACTAGGGCCCCCCCCATATTATGTGGGGACTTTGGAGGAGTGTGAAAGTGTTTTGTTTTCTTTTCCCCTGGTTGATCATCCTTTTTGGTGTAACGTAGATGTAACATAATGTTCGAGAAGATGGGTAACACCATATGATCCCCCGGGTTCGCGAAAACATACATCACTGCAGTCCTGTTTGGGTCGATCTCTCTCTCTCTCTCTCTGTCCTCTGCATGAAAACGGCCTCCCCGGCAAAGGAGCGGTAAAGCTGCGCCACACGCCGTGGCGAACTCCCATCGTCTAGGACACAGAAGGAGATACCTTACTCTGGATCAAGGATGCTTCTCCGCACAGGATGGTACTTATCTAGCGAAACTTGGTGCCCTGCATGATGGCCCAGCCGTCTCCCTCCTCTGGTGCGGTCATCAACCAGCGATGACCACATTTCCAAGCTGTTGATCGGGCATGCGGGGTCAACGATGCTTGTGAAAGTTGTCGGTTTGGGGGGCAAGGGGATGGACTTTAGTGCACCCGGTTTTGTTCTGCATGCCAGGACTTTCTTCATGAGTTAGACCGGACTTTCTCGATGAGTTAGACCAGGCTTTGTTATTACCAGTTGTATCTGATACCAGTGACCACTCCTTCACAAATGAGGTGGCTTAATTCCATGGTGGATCGTGATCGTGTGTTGCTTTGCTGCTCCTGAGACGAGTTCTTGGAACCCGTCTTCGTTTCTGCAGCTCTTTTTCATGCCATCATGCTTTGCCTGGTTTTTAAGCGTGGCTGGTCCATGGTGGGCTCGGCTAGGGCCTAGGGCCCTGCTGTGCAACCTCGGATCGAGGGCCGTGTTGCATCAGGTCTGCAGATGTCACTCTCAAGAATCCACAGATTATTCGAATTGCCGTTCCATGGCGGTGCCCCGCCCTGTCACGATGGATCGTGGCCTCGCCTGATCCCTGCCGCAGTTGAGCTTTTACGAGGAAGATACTAGGCCCCAAAGAAGACAGCTGTGACGAGGATCGCGGCCACCATCCGCGAGGGTCTTCAGGGTTAGCTCATGTGTAGCTCTGGTTCGTTCTTGCTCCAAGCACTCTAGTTTAGTCAGAAACTGCCTCTGTCTGGGCCCACAAGTACACTCTCATCTAGACTACTCTACAAGGTTGCACTTGGCGAAAGAGAAGCTCTTGCAGCTAAATGCCAAGCTGCAATACTGTCCCGGGCTGTAGTAGCTGGAGCTCATGTTCACCAGCATCTGGAGAAGCTTTGCAGCAGAGGCCGGCTCAAACAGAGGACCAGACCTCAGACCCACAGAGCTAAGGCACGCTCGACAAACCACGGCCTTCCACACAACTCCAAGCCCTTCCGTACTCAGCCGAGGCACAAGGACATCGTAAGGCCCACCCGGACCTGTCAGCTCTTGAAGTTTTGGAGCCCAGATCGGAGGCCCGAAGCGATTTAAGGAAACAACAAGAGCTCCCTAAGCCCAACCTCCAAAGGGACGATACAGGGCGATGGCTGGTCAAGCTGCGTGTAGTTCGCCCTTGGCTCCGAAGCATTGCAGGTCCGGAAAAATGACGCCTAAACACGTAGTCCTACAGCAAAGTCACCACGATAGTGCTCAGTTCCGATAACCGGGAGACTGACACGGAGTGGAACTTGCAACGAGTTCGGGGAGGGGCGAGAGTTGCGCGCGGGATGTTTTAACTCCAGATACACAAGAACAAAACGTAAGACTCTTCAATCTAGAAAGAATCCTTGCACACGGCCAAGATTGAGTGGGTTCCTGCCATGTCATGCACCGTTATCCTGTCAAGGGGCAGTCTGAAACCAAGAAACGTTGGTTCCATAGTGGCACTTCCAAGTGTGCATGAAATCCTCAAGGCAAGCCGCCAGTAGGAGCCCCAGTAATTCTGGGGCCACACCCTCTCTGGGCACAATCCCGAGCTGTTGCGCAGAAGGACCTGAAGTGCCGCCACCCGCGGACTCAGCATAAGCTCTCAACGATCTAGAGGGGCTGAAAGGACCCAATAGAGCAGAGACCCGTGTAGCCGTGTCACGCAAGGCAACCAATCAATTGGGCCTAGTCATCAGCCTAGCCATCGCCCTTGTATTTGAAGACAGGTAATTCACCATGATGGCTGGGTGGTGCTTTGCGCAAAGTCGGCTTTGCAGCCTGCAAACACAAACCACGCGGCCTGAAAACCCCTGGATGCCACTGTCAAGATTCATTACATGAAACGAACGTGCTGACGCAATGACGATACCGAAACCCGTCCCACACCTGCCTCCGGTGAGTCGACGCTCTGGCACGCAGGTCGCGAGGGTTCGAAACATCGGGGGCCAGGACCAGGTGGCTGCGACAACGCCGCCAGGGGCAGCCAGACAAGCAAGCGTAGGAGTGCCATGGAACCCACGTCAGGCGGAAAAATCTCGTTGGCTTTGGGGTGGTTGGTCTTTGTCTAGCAGCTTCGCATGCGGGCAATACCACGCCATGTGCTTCATGCAACGGTCAAGGCTTTCAATTTGTCAATGCTTGCATGTCGAGTAATTCCGAGGCTAGGGGTAAGAGGTAGCAGAATGTTCGGGATATCGGGGCAAGGCCCCACGGCCATATTGCAAAGTCAGTTTACTCATGTACGCACCCTTCGCATGGAACCGATGTCCGGTATGCACACTGATCGTTTCTCGGACAACTGACAAGATCAAGTCGCTCTCTAGTGGATCATTCCTTTGTTCCTTCTTCGTTGGTTTGTTCGGTGTGCATGCAGTCAATCCTTCCGTCAGTCAGTCTTTCCCAAAAAGCATTTGCGATGACGTCAGTCCAAGTCTGCATGCCCATTGTCCATGACGGGAATGAAAACGTTCCACCACAGTTTTTTATTTCCTTCGGATTTTTCCGGAACTGGACCACAAGAGCCTGGATCTGCTGCCCTTCTCGCAACTGACCTTGTACTGCACTAATACTGTCGCCGCCGAAGCCGGCCTCACCACATGCGACCTGACCCATCGGCCAGGATTGCGGCAATAGGTTGATGAGATGCTGCCGTTGTCAGCACAATGTCAGCACTGCCCCAAGCGAGCACACATCACAAAAGATGAAGGCAGCAAGTGCGCCAGAAGCCTGCATCAGCTACACATTGAAGCTAATGATGCTCCTTTTGCAGGACAACAAGGAACCCGAGCTGGGTAGAGCCGTGTTGCTCTGCACAGCACAGGCCTGCTTCAGGCAGTTGCAGTACAAAAGGTTGTTAGCCACGTGATCACAGATCCATCAGCCATGATTGCAGCCGAGCAACCCACGTGTCCACAGATCCATCAAAAAAAACTTGCAGAAACCGCGCTGCACTGACTACAAGAGCATGAATCTGCTGCACAGTTCGCAGTTGATCCTACATTGCGCAGCTGGCAGGTGACGACTGAACCATCAACTTGGATGCAGCTGATGTAGCTGTAATGCAACAATCACAAGCCTGATCTGTTGCCGCTGGTGCGGCTGAGGCTGCACAAACCTGCTGTCGCCACCAAGTCGGCGCAGATTCGTCAGACAGGCTTGCAGTCCATCATGCACCGGCAGAAGCGCGGATCTGCTGCGTACTTTGCAGCCAAGCTTGACTGCTATCGCGACTGAAGTCGGCAAGTGACACATCAACGGATGCTGTGCGTCACTGTGGATCTGCTGCATGCACAGCTCGCAGCTGATCACGCCGCACTGTTGTCTCCACCAAAGTCCGCATCAAACCCGTCGTTTTGAGGAACATCGCAAACCGCCATAAAGCCAAATGCCAGCTAGTGAAATGCCAGCGCCAGCGCAAAACACAAACGACGCGTCACCAAGCCGGCACAGATCCATCAGACAGGCTTGTAGTCCATGCACTAGCATTAAGGTTGGCGGGGGCTGCCAAGCATTGGAAATCCTTAAATCGTTTTTTGGTGATTAACTAATGATCTGATTTGTGAATTAATTAGCGATTTGGATTTATCGAATCACTAAATTAATGATTTAATAATGATTTGATTTGCGAGTAGATTAGTGATTGGATTTATCGAACCACTAAATTAGTGATTTAATAGTGATCTGATTTCTGAACTCATTCGTGATGAGTGATTTTACAGTGATCTGGTTCATTTTTCACTGTTTTCATTCATGAAGTTCTTACTATGTGTCACTACCGTCACAACTTTTCATCATGTTCCGTTAAAAAACAATGGAAAAATTAGTGCGTGCAGCAAAAGAAATTGATGAAACATAAGGAAAATAATGCAAATAAAAGTGAAAATCAATACGTTCCGCTAGTTTTTGTGTGATTTTCATTAAACTTTTTATTAATTTTTTCTATTAAGATAATGGAAAATAATGAAAACACAATGAAAACATAAAAAACAATGGCAAACCTATGAAAACCAATGGTTTCCGCTCGTTTTCCACTAGCTCAATGAAATGTTAATGAAAATAGCGGAAAACAAACGGAAACTACTGATGCGTGGGGATTTGATGTTGATGTTGTCCTTGTTCGCTCACCCCGCCGAGCTAATGAATGATTGGTTGCCCTCAACAGTCTTGACACGTCCTCTCCACGCTTCCCACACTTCAGATCCTAATCCCTGGCAGGCAGACTCGGTACTCGCTGGTTTTCTCGTTCGAGAGGCGTGACGAGTCGTCTATGCACGGGATGGCTCTGTTCCTCTTGGGTACACGAACGACTACAAGCTATAGTGAGCTTGTGGCATCAGTTTCTTGAGCCAAAGTTGCGTTGGCGGAACGTAACATAGTCACATTGCTCCATGGTCCGGCAAGCGATCCCATGGGCAAGTGCGCAGGGTCAAAGTTCGCTTGTACTAAGGAGGCTTGAACCTTCTGAAAACCCGGAGGGTTTAAGGGAAGGGTTTAAGGAAGGGGAACGACAGCAGTACGCGCAAGAAGACTTCGTTTTGGTGCGCACAGCCCGAGATCACACAGTGCGTATGAAACCTCCTCCTGTATCGGGGGGGGGAACACTCGCTCCCTCTTCTTCTGCACAGGCGCTGGAATCAGGTTTTCAGTTTCCGGCGAGGGAAATTGAGGCTGGTTCGGATGCTTCCTCGGCTGAGCGACTTGCTGCAGAATGTTTGAGGAACGGGACAATTTCTCGTGAGCAACTTCTTCGCATCTCTGAGCTACTTCCGGATGAAGACAGAGTTCGACAAACCGCTAAGAGGATCGAGGGTCAGCGATCTTTCACTGCAGGAGCCTTTGTTCATTCGGACAAGGTTGGCATCAGGCGCAACACGAGGAACTTTCCTTTGTCTTCAGAGCTTTTGGCCAAGCTGCTCTCGTGTGGCTTCCCTGGCCGATCCTTTACTTCTTTAGCATTCTTTCGTGATCTTAAACAACCGCCGCATCGGGGCACCACGAACGGACCTTTTGAAAATCTGCTTCTGGCCTGTTCAGGGTTTTCGGGTGGTGATCTTTGGGTTCAGTCGGAGTGCGGTTCGGTCCGTCGTTTCATTAATGGTTCCTGGCTTTCGGGTCACATCCTGGCCTGGGATGATGGCAAGATCACCCCCGGCCCTCGACCCACATGTCTGGCATTCCACGAAAAAAGGATGTCGCTTGGCCCTTGCCGGGTACACCATTGCAAACGATGGACAGCTCGGGGAACCGGACCGGGATGCTTTGCTTGACTTGGGATTCGATCTGCCAGGAAAGCGAAAACGTGGTCGCCACGAGACCACGGCCGCTGGAGGAACCGGCGACGATGAGAAGGAGGTCGAGGACCTTCCGTATATAGCGAGCCGAAGTCTGGCTGTGAGGGACCGCCTTTGGTGGGCGAGTTCGCCGGGGCAACTGACGAGTTTGTGGATGGCTTCGGTCGATGCTCGCCGGGGCGCTGGAAACCTCTCTGCCGGGGACGTCGCATGGGTCCTGATGCTACTGCCTTTGCACAACAGCTTAAGGATCGTGTCCGAAAGTTTGTTCTTGAGAATGTGCCAGATTTGGCAAAGGCGTTTTCGTCTGGCGACGGGGCATTGGGATGGTCCCTTGTTCGCTCCTGAGGCGCTGGATAAACTTCGTGAGGACTGGTTCAACATGCTGCCGGATCCCTTGCGTGCAAGGGAGCTGACTCCTCATCAACCTTTCTATCTGAGGGCGATGGCGCAGACTCTTCAAATCTTGGAGGTCCGAACAGCCCGAGATCACACAGTGCGTATGAAACCTCCTGCATACAGGAGATGCCGAGAGGGATTTGCCCCCGGACATACAGATTGGGCTGTTATAAACAGACCGTATGAGTAGCGAAAAACAGGGTGGGCCGGGTGGGACACTAAAAGGACTAAGAGTCCCCTTCCGGTTGATCCATAATGTATCGGCATAAGATATATCATTGAACTGAAAAGGGGCGAGTCGCCCGCAACTCAAATAACGTGAAATCACCGATGTCTGAGATGATAAATCAAAGAGTTGGAAAGTACCTCCTTTGAGGAGGAGTGTTCGTAGAAAAACTTCTTTAAAATCAATCTCACATAAATGTTTCGCAAAAGGGAAAACTGAAATGCTTCGTATGCAAAGGAAACTGACAACTGCAAGCAACTGACATGACTGACATGACTGACATGACTGAAATTAAGCAACTGCATCGAAGCACACTGGCTGAGGCGTACAGAACTGATAGTGGTCGCAAGCTCCCCATTGTCCCCCTCCCGCCGGGCCTCCTTGGAACAAACTGTTTGGTCCGCTTCGCTACCCAAACGAGGCTTGTACCTAGGAGGCTCGAACCTTCTTAAAACCCGGAGGGTTTAAGGGAAGGGTTTAAGGAAGGGGAACGACAGCAGTACGCGCAAGAAGACTTCGTTTTGGTCCGCATAGCCCGAGATCACACAGTGCATATGAAACCTCCTGCATACAGGAGATGCCGAGAGGGATTTGCCCCCCTTTCGCAGACGAGGGCATCTCCGGTCCCTCATCCCCACTGACTCTTCTCGAACCTTATTCGAGGAGCTGAATTTGTTCCATCTTCTGAAGCCTTGATGGTGTCGAGCTCAGACTGAAAGCTTGCGAATCTCAAGAGAGACGGCAGAACTGACAAGGTCATGTCTGACCAGCTGAAAGGTAATCTCAAGTTTTCATCGAAGTCTTCGAAAACATGTTTGGTGATGCGACTGGCTTCCTGATTGGAGTCCCTGGGTCTCCAGCTGAGGTTGCACCTGAAACCAAGAGCGTCACAAAAGGTGACAAACTCCATCACGACGAACATGAGCGGTGCTCGCGTCGTAAGCAGTTTGCAAGACAGTGCCTCAGCGGATTTATTATCTGTCCCACCAAAGAAACTGGCCCGGAAGTGCCCTGGGACAGACCAAAGCTCTTTGAAGCCACGTCTCAACAAGTGTAGCGCCGCCAGTGAAGCGAGAACCTCAGCGGAAGTGCTCGCCCACGAACTGCCCAAGTCCTTCTTGAACGACCAAGAAGCATCGTCTCTGCTCAAAGTGATCTGAAACCATGGGGCCTTCTTGGGATCCGGCCCTTTGTGCAGAAACCATCCGCCCAGAACAATCGAAGAATCATTGCAAGCTGCATCCGTGCGGAAAAGCTCACCACGGTCCTTCTCAAGACGGCCCGACTCGTAAGTACGAGCCCCGTTCCTCAAGCGATCTGCAATAAACCACAAAACACATCGGATGAGATTGGAGAGTGCGAGGACCGCACCTTTCCGCACAGCAGCTAGCCAAGCGTAATCCGGAGCCAAGACGGGCCTCATCCAAACTAAAACCTGGGACATGAAACTGAACCTCCCGTGAAGCTCGTGAAAGCGCCTCACATCAACAAGCCATCCATTCCCTTCCATGGATTCGATGCCGCTAATGATCCATCGGCACCTCTTCTCCGAAATCCTAAGTTTGAAGCGACTGTAATCGATCCAATTCCCGACCCAATCAAGCTGCAGGCCCCCACGCCACTTGCGCTCTGAAAAGGAGTCCCCTGAAGGCAGAGAAGGGCGAGAGACATCCAGAGATTGAGCCAGCGGTCGGCGCCCCCACTGAGCACATGTAGGTCGTCGGCGTAAATGAGCATAAAGACTTATCACTCGCAAGACCGGCAGAAAATTTCGTAATAAAAGCAAGCTCTTATCTCGAATGTGGAAAGGAGAAATCTTTGTTCTGGAGGGTGCGTCGGAATACGGGCCCGTGTTTTTCGAGTAAAACAGCTTGATTTACAATACTTCATAGAAGGCATCTCCCACAATTCAATCACTGATCAACTGACGATCGAGCTCGACGGGAGCTGAGGCCAACACCTCAGTTGTAGCAATATACTACATACCCAGTGTGTGTCTTGCAGGTTGACATGGTGCAAGTCTCGCAGCTATTTCTTCTAATTGGGGCTGGGGTTGTGAGAACAACTCCTGGCCAGCATAGTCACGCACACAATGCACAGTTCGTGCATGTGTCTTCTTGCACAGGCCATGACTCCCGCATGTTGGCGACATACAACAACATGTTATGATGGTATGTTCTATCGATAACTTTGCATGTCCCTGCGCAAGGATTCCCTAACAAATCGCTTGCTATTGCGTCTCTATCGTTGGTGCTGTTTCACTTCTTCATCGCCTTGCTTTTCAGGTGGACCTTCATGACATTCTTTTTGGACTTGATGGTCGTGCGGAAGGAAGCGCTGGGGCGACGGCAAACGTGCAGGCTTGCGGAGGACGCGGTTGACCCGTGCTACCTTTTTCATGGCGCTGTATGCATTCAAATGCTTCTTGTAGTTGCGACGGATCAAATCGTTGTGCCTCTTGACATAGACAAGCACGTGGAAGATGTGAAACTCCGTTGACTTGGTGTTGAGTACCGAAGCATAGTTTCGGAACCATGCAAAAGTTTGTTCGGCGGCGGACGTGTTGACGTTCTCAAGGCGACGATCAAGCCGTTTATGGACCAGTGGAGAACAAGCGCAACCTGGTGCGTGGGCTTGTGCATGGAAACGATCAACGCACCAGAATTTGATCTGCTTCATAACGGCCTCGCGACCAAACTGCTGATAGCATGCACACATGCGGTCGTAGACGATGCAGTTGATCTGGTGTCCTTTGGAAACAGCGTGAATCAGGATCTTCTTAGCCACCGCATTGTTCTCTGGATTTTCCATATTCGTAACTGCCAAGACGAGACCGCTCTTGGGATCCACGGCCATGAACCATCCATTTTGACGCTTTGGCGGATCTCGATCCTTACGCGGTCTACCGGCATGTGCAGGAGGATTGCCAATGCATTTCGCTGCAACTTTCTGATGGCCATCGATCACGATTTCCTGAACTCGCTGCCATTCCCTTTTGCTCAGAACGACTTCATGCCACCAAGACCTGTATGAGAGTAGGAACTCTTTGGTCAAGGGGTTTTGCAAGTCATTTGTTCTCAATTTCTTGAGAAAGTGCTCCTTTTGCAGGGAGGACCACATACTCGAAGCCTCCTGGATCACCATATAATAAAGTTGAGCATCGGCATATTCTCTGTGCCACCGGTAGTGCTGTTGAGAATCTTCCCACAATGTCTCGGACTGAGCATACTCGATCGCGTTATTGCTCAGAGGTCCTCGAAACTGTAGTGCTGCATGATAGTCCAGGAAGTCGATGGAGAAGCCGACTTTGCTGTTGATGAAGATGTACTCCATATCTTCCAAGTCCAAAGTGTGGTATTTGTGAGTCTCCACGCTCCGAAAGTTGTAATGGTGTGTGATTCTGCAGGATTTGGAACTGCAGCGCTTGGACACGCATGTGACTTCTTTCATGCCGCCTAATGTGTAGAGTCGTGCGGATACACAGTCACGTCGGGCAAGAGGAGCGCCACATTCAGCACAGGATGTCAAAGGCGTAGTGATTTCGAGGAAATCCGTGGAAGTGGCCATAGAGGATCCCAGGAGCTCATAGGCAGGACCGACTTCTTCCGGAGAATCATGTGGAACTATCTTCAAACTAAACCATGTGGTCATGGTGTCACATTCTACAAGAGACTGCCAAGCCGCAGTGTCCAATTCCAAAAAAACTGCGGCCTGCAGTTGTGTCAATCACAGTGACAACGTTCTCATGTTGAGTGGCGCCAAACCAGTGACCATGCCCCTCTTGAAGAGGATGATGTCCAAACCACACAAGTGAAGAGTCTGACGGAGTAAGGATGTCTTCCTTGCAAATGTGAACCAAACGGTATCCTTCGCTGACAGGGCGCTGGGAGTCGAACAGACGGGTCGCATTGAACATTCTCGCTGACAATGGCTCTTCCTGATCCGAAAATGCACCCACATCACACGCAGGGCATAGTGTGGCTATGGTGTTGATCAAGCAATTTTTGTAGTTCAAGATTATCTGGGCATCAGGCTTGACCACACTCAAATTGTCCCGAAGTGCACGACGAGGCAATGTCAAAGGCAACTGGGTAGGCCATGACCTCACTGTTAAGGGAATGGCTGTGTCTGCACAAAGCTGGCAAGCCTCTAGGATCAAGGTCTCCGCTTCCAGATTATCACACGTGATGTAAGCACCGTCGAAGAGAAGCATGTTCATGCGGTCACCCACAACAGTACCGACTTTGTCCAGCAGCATGGCCTCTTCGCCTGACATCAAGGCGGACAAGCGGCTGAACTCAGGGTTGCGGCGATCCGAAAAAAGCTCACTGAGTTCCGTCGCGCCAGCGTGAGAGAGTAAAGTCTTGGCGGCGAGCTGTATCTCATCTGCAAGCTTCAACAAAAAGGGAAGTTCAACTGTGGGCTTGCCTCCATAGAAGAGCCTAGTCAACTCTGTCTTGGCTACATCGACATCGACATTCATGTACTTAGCAAGGCATGCGCGCCACGCCTGATAATGTTCCACGAAAATCTTCAGCATCGGGAACTTGTCGGCGTCCCATAGATACCAAGTCTTCAGTTTGAGAACGAGCAAGCGAGGGTGACAACAAGGAGCATCTATCTCTGCACAGTGACTGCCGAAAGCTGCGTGTCGCGCCTCCTTGGTCAGCTTCTGGCCGCCTGGACCCCGAACCATAAGTCTTCCATAGTGAGGAAGCTTGTAGTACTCCATTACCGCTGTCGAGAAGTGGGAATCCTTGATGCCGGACACCTGATGCCTTGCCACGTACTTTCCGAGAATCTCCATGCGCCGATCTGTGCCGAGGTTCAAGTAGGACTCTAGGGAAGCCCAATCCACGCGTTCTTGTAAGGAGCTAACAGTTGGTCGCCAAACGCCAGGATCTGCCATTGGCGAAGTTCGCAGGTTCATGAGAAGCCGGCGATCCTGTTCAAAGGCTGCCCCGTCCCATTTCTCTTGATGCTGCAGAAGGTCGAATGGACAAGACCACATAGACCAGTCGCCGAAGATCGGAGTGCCTCCAAGTTCTTCCATAATGCAAAGGAGACGCGGCCACTGGACGAGGAGTTTATGGAATGAGTTGGACTCAACCTGCTTGAACAAGCGGATCGTCGCGTTATCCACAGCCTCAGTGAAATAAGACATTTTGGTCCGTTTTCCTTTCGATGAAGCGGCATGGCCTGGCAATGCATCCACTTTCTGAATGAGGTACTCTTTGATGATGCTCTTCCAAGGAGTGTCGGCATGAACGTCTACCACGCGAACATTCGCATCTGAGACAAGATCCACAACACCGCCAGGCGGGGGTGCAGAACTACCCGACAAACACAAGGCCAGCCATTGAGTATCCCGCTCTACATCGGGATGAACAGAGGCCAGATCATTGATCATGTTGAGACAGTCCTGGATGGAGTTGTCACGGAAGAAGGGGATGCACCAATCGCGAAGGTAAACAGCGGCTGTAACGGGATGAGATAGAAAGGTCACGAGCTCATCCTGAGGAATGTACCGAAAGATTCCTTGATCGTGGTTCACCTCCTCAGCCTTGGTGGTGAAACTAGCCTTCCCCATCATGAAGCACACCACTCTGCGTCGTAGCTGTTCGCACGACTTGTTTCGGTCACGACTTTCTTCGATGACTGGAATGTTCTCAAAGTTCAACTCCTGCACTTTGAGCGCGGCCCCAAAACATCTTTTTGACGTGAAACCATAATTGACTCGACAGTCAATTTCTTCATCCACGACGAACCGTTTCCAGACGTCTGCAATGAAGTGGCCATGGTTCTCCATTTCCTGAATACGAATGTTGGCCTTATTCCATGCCAACTCTGCGGATTTGCGGAATTCCATTCTGTCAAGGAAAACGCCGCAGTCGAGAGTCGCACTCGCAACACTACCAAACAACGACCGGTCTAAGATTGCTTCCATGCCCTTTCCATCGCCACCCTTGCCGATCTCGAAGATCATCTTGGCGGTGCATTTACCGAGGAAGGCGGCGTGCATGAAGCATAACTTAAGCTGGAACAAATGCTCGTTGTTGTAATAGACAGACTCAATGAAAATACGAAGCTTCTCCCTGGTGGCTTTGATGTCCAGGTCCGTGTGGAACAGCTCATAGTGGAACTTGTAATTGATTTTCAAGTAGCAATTCGCCTCTGGAGACTTGGGTACTTCTGTCCATGCATCATCTAGGTAGACATTATCGAAGCAAACACCGTGAGATGACGGCATAGGCGTGTCCCATTCGGTCAAGAACAACTTAGACAATACCGTGAGAGGTCTCTCATCTTCCCAGGCTTTGCGAAGCTGGGCAAGCATGTCCGCACACCGTCGTGGCCAGGAAGCATGCCAGGTTTTATTAGATGTAGAAGCTCTGAGGTGGTCACTGTTGTCCTTGGCAACCTTCGTCAAGTGGCTAATCAAGTCGGTACCCGCTTGGAGGAAAAGCTCAATAATTGCCATGATCTGGGTCCCTGCACTCGCCCACGTCCATGTGACACCTTCCTGTGATTCTTCCAAGTTCAAAGCTAACTGAATGAAGAGCCCCTCCACAGCAAGTAGATGTTCCCAAGCTTTGATGACCAGGATTGGCTCCATGACCCATGCTCCGTCGTCATAATGAAAGATTTGCTTCTTGTGAGCGCGCCATTTTTCCCCATCCAACAGCATCGCGATCAAGAGTTTCTGGTTGTTCGAGAGCATGTAGTTGGCACAGTCCAAGTCGCAGACGAACTTTCCAAGCACGATCACTGCTCGAGTCCTAGGATCGAGATGACCACAAGTCTGCTGAAACCACGTGTTATACTGAGTCATTTTGCATATGAAAGGGCGATCGGGTGCTGGTGGTTGCACTGGAACGACAGGTGGTACAGGAGGAGGATTTTCTTCATGATACCGCGAGAAAGCTCGAAACCTGAGTTTGTTGAATTCCCGAAAAAGGCAAGAATCCAAACTTTTCGATTCTTTATGTATAAAGCTAGTAAGGTATCCCCAATGATTTCTTTGAAGCAAACAAGCTGCAACTGATTTCCGCGAAGGCGTTGCCGTTTCTGGGATGGTTCTAGTTGTGCCTGACTTTCGGGTAGACTCCCGTACTCAGCATTCATGAGGTGCTCTAACTGAAGTTCCATGTCGTCAGGAGTAGAATCCCCTGCCATGGCGTTGACGGACAGTGAAGGCAATACAGAGGGCCGATGATTGAGACCAAGCGACTACGAGATTGCTGTCACTGTGTCATGGACACGTTTCTATGAAGATATAGCCGCATCATGCATGGATCCATGTACAAGATGGAGAAGAGTCGCCGGCAGTACGCTCGGCCATCTTGTTGACGTAGTAGCCTGAAGCTGTAAGTTGAGATTTTGATGGATGGTGGTTGGAGAAGGAAGTATTTTGTTATTGTCCTTCCATGTCTTCTTTTTGGTACCCTTGTATTTGTGTATGTTTTCTTCCCATTGTCCCCCTTGTCCCCCTCCTCCCCCTTGTCCCCCTTGTCCCCCTGTCCCCTTTGTCCCCTTGTCCCCCTTGTCCCCTGTCCCCCTTGTCCCCCTTGTCCCCCTTGTTCCCTTTGTCCCTTGTCCCCCTTGTCCCCCTTATCCCCCTTGTCCCCCTTGTCCCCCTTGTCCCCTTGCCCCCCTTGTCCCCTTGTCCCCCTTGTCCCCCTTGTCTTTTTCTCCCCCTTGTCTCTGTCTCCCTTATCCCCTTGTTCCCCTTGTGTCCCTTGTCCCTCTCCGTCTCCTTGTCCCTTTGCCCCCTTGCTCCCTTGATAACCTATTTCATTTTATTCCTTTGTTCTCGCTGTTTTCTCTTGGTGCCTTGTGTTCTGCATTACTTTGTGTTCTTTGTTGTTCCCGTGGATTTTATGCCTCTCTGTATTCCTTGTCCCCGGGACAAAGTATCATGCACTATTACATATATACGAACACAGAAAGCAAGACAACGAGAACAGGACATGCACGATTATGAAGCGCACACGACATTCCAAATATAACGTTCTCTCGCACCGCGCTTGTTTTGTGGACGCCGCCGTTGACGTCCTAGCTTCCGTGCGCTCAGTTGGCGCCATCGTTTTGTTCAGACATGTACTCCTCGTGAGACGCCCACGTATTCCTGGTGTTCTTACACCAAGATCTCTGATGCCACCCTTTTGGGTTAGGCCTTGTTCTGTACCAACAGGAACGACCGTCTGCATTGTTCACTTGCTTGTGCTGGTTATTCTCAAGCTTCTGCTGCTTCTTCTTTGCTTCCAAGCGCAGTCTTTCAATTTTCAATTTCTCGAGACTGACCTGGAGAGCTATCTTGTCCACGATCTTGTCGGAATCTTTCGTAGTGGTAATCTGCGAGGAAGACGATACTGTAGTGGTAATCTGCGAGGAAGACGATACTGGCGGCTTGTTCTTATCTGTCTGCTTGTTGTCTGTATCTTTCTTGGCCTTTTTCAATGTAGTAGTCTTGCCACCACACTGACATCGATTCTTCCCCCATTTCAGGCAACCGGTACACTGTTTGCGCGGCATTGCTTGGAAGATCACAGGTCTACTATCACTTCTCGAGTCGAGGAGCCAACGATGGCTAATCATGTCGTAAAACATACAAGCAAGAACATCTCAATATTCTTGGCATACATACAAACGCTTCCTTACCTTTGTTACGAAACAGTTTATATAAATCCATATTCCTCTCTACTTAGAGAGATACACTACACAGCTACACGTAAACAACGATTGATGAGAAGACGATACAAGCATAAACCATTCATTAATTGTATTACTTAGGTCTTTCTTTAGCTATTACCACAGACCAACTGACGCCGCAGCTCGCGATGAAGATGCTGAGGCCATGACCTGCAGATGTCAGTTCTATAAAAAGCGATAGTGAGAATATTACTTTATGGATTCAGCGCCTAACAAGTTTAGTAAGGAGATGTTTATGAGTGCAAGTTCTATATAGGTTACAACGCGTCGAAATTCAGGCCGAAACAAACTTGTATACCAACACATGTGGAATAACGAGCATAAGCAAAAGCAACACTTGATGAGTCTAAGAAAAATCTCGATAATGCAGTAATATGTAGATAATACATAATGAGAAAACTTTCCAAACTACATCAGACCTCTGTACACAGCAGCCGGAAGGATGATGGGAAAGAACAAACAAAGGACATAACTACAGGAAGAAGGAGCAGGCGGGCAGTGTGCAAGGAGGTGGAGGGAGGGCGGAGGCCTCAGGGTTGGGGGGGGGTGCAAGGAGGTGGAGGGAGGGAGGAGGCCTCAGGGTTGGGGGGGGGGGGCAAAAAAAAAAAAAAAGATATATATATATAATATATAATTCAATAAATAATATTTTTTTTTTGCCCCCCCCCCCCGAACCCTGAGACCTCCCCCCGCCTATAGCCAGTAAACAGCACGTAAACATTTGCAGCTTTCAGTGCACACTAGACATGATAACATAGACACGCTGGTCAAGACAACTTATACGCTGTATGGACTTGTAATCAAAAAACGCAGGCCCGTATTTCGACGCGTTCTGTTTATCAAATATTCACTCCAATCATTAATCTTGTAAGGCACACGCACTCTCTTTCCCAGATGGGGATATCAAGATCTCGGATCTTGTGGTTTTCAGAAGCCTTAGCTGCAGCTTCTCCAAAGACTCGAGTCACTGAAGTGGAGAGCGATTTCCCCTCTCCAGATTGACCTTAGCAGGCGTTCTGTCAGGGGAGGTGATGAACGACTCACTGTGAGAGCTCAGAATCAAGCGTTGTGGCATCAGGAATCCACATCGTGCCAGCTGAACACAGCGGGACTGACAGTTCAAGGCTGCGAAGGGATGATACAGACAGGAATTTTTTTTGTGATTGAGCACGACGTCTCAAGTGTCTCATATCTGTCTGAAATCCAAAAGAACCAGCAGAGGCTGATATCAAGATCTTGCGTGTTGGCAGCTTCTGAAGCTTCACGTCACAAACCGGTCTTGACTTGGTTCGAAACGAATGATCAGGGCAAACCGACTCCAAATGCAAGGCAGAAGGAAAGTCCAACAAAAACTGAAGCAAAAGCAACAAGATGCCAAGCTGCAGAATTCCAATTGGAAGACGCAAATTGACTTTCAGGGTCTTGAGATCCAAAATTTGAGAAAAGCAAAATGCAAGTGACAAGTTCCGTTCCAAAAGCCAGTAAGAAGAAAAAGTTCAAGTCCATTTTTGTGAGTGTTTCTCTTCTGAAATCTTCGTTTCTGAAGGCACTGTTCGAGAACTTTTTCGCTTGACTGCAAGCACTTTTTTGGCTGTTCCCAGTTGGTTCATGAGCTCTGCGTGCTGGAGACGGGTATGGAATCCGCTCAGCAGCAATAAAGATGCCGCAGAAGATGACTTCAGTCTGTGGAATACAGCCTCGGCAGCATCAGGGGGCTCTTACGACGGGAGCTTCAGTTCTGAAAGCTTCTGCATTCACTCACACACACGCACACCAAAAAACAATCAGGATAAACAAAAGCCGCGCGAAGTCGCTTTATGGTGGTTTTTGCGAAGAAAATGGAAATAGCTAATGAAACAAAACGCGATTAGAAAAAAAAACCTTCGAAGGCAAGCACAAAGGCTTCGAGACCTTCGAAGGGCAAGGACGAAGGGGACTTCTGAAGGCTTGACATGAAATCGAGTTACGGTCGTTTTTGCGAAAAAAATAACGTGAGAGAGGGCTTCCAAAGCCTTCGAAGAAGGCGAAGGGGCTTCGTTCTGCCCTTCGAAGCCTTCGAAAGCCTTTGAAGGCCCTCTTTCTCTTCAGACTTTTCCACGCGAAGAGACTTCGAAGCTCCGCTTCGACCTTCACCTTCATTCTTTTCTTTTTTCTATTTGTTGTTCCCTCGCAGAAACCACCAAAAGCGATTTCATGTCGATTCTTCTTCTTTTTGTGTGTCTGATTGCGTCTTGTATCTTCAACTCTTCTTTTCTCATGTTTTTCTCTTCGCAAAAACCCCCATAAAGTGTGGCTTCTCTTCTAACCAAACCCAGTTTCGAAGGTTTCGAAGCCTCTCCCCTTCATCCTCCCTTTCGAAGCCTTCAAAGCCGTCAATGTCCCCTTCGAAGGCTTCGAAGCCCCCCCCTCCTTCATCCTCCCCCTTCTTCATCCTTCCCTCGAAGGCTTCAATTCCTTCAAAGCCTCCTTGGAAGACTTCAAAGCTCTCCCATCCACCCCTTTCGGCAGAGGCAGGGGACAGTTTGGCTACCATTGCGGAGAGGGCACTCCCCTTAGTGCATGAAGCCTTCAGCTCAATTCGGCTGAGCTATGCGACGGTTGGTGATGGAGAAGGCTCTGATGTGTTCTCTATGACGGTTACATGTAAGCGCATGAGAGAGAGAGAGAGAGAGAGAGAGAGAGAGAGAGAGAGAGAGAGAGAGAGAGAGAGAGAGAGAGAGAGAGAGAGAGAGAGAGAGAGAGAGAGAGAGAGAGAGAGAGAGGGACGGCGCACTCACTCTTTTTTCACGGCAGAGGTTGCATTGTCCGTGCCAAGCGTGGCGAGCTATTAAGTCTGTGCCGTGCGAGACACGATGCGTAGCCCCCAACGGGTGTGGAGGGTGGGTGAAAAAGTTTTTTGTATGCATGCGGGGACGCGGCCCGTACAGCTGTGTTTCTATGTTGCGTCTGTTGTTTGAGCAACCAGAGCGGCGCGGTGCTTAACATGACAACACACATAGAAAACACTGCTGACTGAAAATACAAACGCACAGCGAGCGTTCTCTATGACGGTTACATGTAAGCGCATGAGAGAGAGAGAGAGAGAGAGAGAGAGAGAGAGAGAGAGAGAGAGAGAGAGAGAGAGAGAGAGAGAGAGAGAGAGAGAGAGAGAGAGAGAGAGGGACGGCGCACTCACTCTTTTTTCACGGCAGAGGTTGCATTGTCCGTGCCAAGCGTGGCGAGCTATTAAGTCTGTGCCGTGCGAGACACGATGCGTAGCCCCCACTTTAGCGGACACTGCAACCTCTGGCCGACGCCTATTCACAGAGCCCCCCCCGCGAGAGGGCGCAGTGGAGGCGAAGAGTCCTGAAGGCAGGGCTCCGAAGTGCAAAAGTTGAGAAGCGGAGCGCGCGACTCAGTCCTTTCCCGCCAAGGTCCATGCTGTACCTGACAGATGTGTGCATGGCAGGGCAAAGAAAAGTCAAGCTAGAGCGTTAGCAAGTATAGGCCTGCGCAAGTGCTTCAGAAGAAGGCCGAGGTCGTACCTGGCCGGGGGCAGCCAGGCAAGCAGACAAGTTGTGCGAGTCTGTGCAAAAAAGGTCAAAGGGTTTGACTGTTAGCGAAGCATTGCGTGCGTGGCTTCAACTAGGCCTAGGCGCTTTGGCCAGTCGGAGGTGTCTCCGTGAGCTGTGACGCTGTGCGAAGCGGAGGCCAGCTGCGAAAGTGTAATGCGTACACGATCCGCTATGCGATGCTGGACAAAAGCGATGCGGCCGCGTGACAGTGCATCGGCCCAGTTATTTTTCTCACCTGCGAGGTGCTCAACTTGGAACTGCACGCGGTGCAGATGTGCCCAGGTCGCTGCTAGGCGAAGAAAGGTGCCAAGTGGCTCTGCAGTGCTAAAGAGTTTATTTAAACCCGATTCGGCGCTAGTATTATCACTAGCCGATGGCAGGACGAACCGTGCATGACGGGACCGTAGCAGTTGCCAGGAGCAGTGCGCCAATGCCAGATGTGCCAACGTTTCGAAACAGCCTATGTAAGGCTGAAGGCTGCCAACAAGTTGTGGCCACTCCGCTCGTACCTGTGCTGCGTCAAAGAGTTCACTGAACCAGACAAAAGAAGATGCGGTGCTGAGCCAGCCGCCAATGCCCATACGGTCCTTATCTGCAAATGCGTCTGCGGCTGACATGCAGTGCAGCAAAGGAGCCGTGCGGAGCGACCGGGGCTGTTCGTGGGCAAAGCAGAGGCTTAGCCAGTGCAGCACAAATTTACTTTCTTGGCGCAGGTGTATCTCCTGCCGGGAAGGATCCGCTAAACGTACCCATTGATGTTTGTGAGAGGGCGGGACGCGGGCCACGTCCTTTTTGCTGTGCACTTTAATGCTGCCTACTTCAAGGAGCTGTGCGTTGCGTGGCAGCCAACTGCCCGGAGGAGTGCGGCTGAGCTTTGCTGAGTCGTCCAGGCAATCAAAGAAATTGCTCCATGCTGCAGGGGCGATGCTATGCAGTGTGCCTTTGGCTGAGTGGAGATCCTTGTACAGCGGAGCCAGTCTGAAACAGGAGCAGCTCTGCTAGTCGCATTGTTAGCAGCACTGAACGCACCAGTCAGCTGGAAAAAAGCACAGTTTTCTGACACCGCCACCTGGTGCGGTTGGAAGTTCTGCTTTCGCACAGAAACCGTGGAGCTGGTCCAGAATAAACTTCTCAAGCTCCGCGCGCAACTGCGAGAACTGCACAGCACTGCTAAAGTGCCTCGCAAGGCTCTAGAAGCTTGCCTTGGTTTGCTCAACTGGGCCACCTCGCTCAGTGCTTAAGGAGCAAAAGGAGATCATCCACATAGAGCCATGCCCGGTGCGGATGCTTGCAAAGCAAGGCGTGCAGGCAGCGCAGTATAAGTGCGCCTGTGCTTTGCCACCAGTATGCTGAGAAACGTGCGCCGAAAAAAAAAACTGTGTAGTAATACAGTGCGTCACCGTGCGTAAAGAGAAGCGTGCCTTGATCTCTGGGCAGCACTTTGCAACACTTGTGTGCTGCCTTGAAATCGATGCAAACTGCTCGCAGCTGTGCGAAGCAGTCTTCCGAGAGGAAGGAACGATGCACGTCACTAGATGTAGGTAACGAAACCCTTTCTGGCAAACGCACGCAACCATTAAGCCCACAGACGGAGCTGTCGAGGACTATGCGCGGATCTTTGCCGTCCGCGAAAACCAAGTTAAGTTTACCCACTGCTGTGCCTGCTGGCCAGTGTTTAGCGGCATCTTCGAGAGAGCCCTCGAATTTGCGAACCCAGCCGTTTTCTATTTCCTTAGCGATAAGCTGCTCTAGGATCTCGGGGTTTTGCTCAGCTCGAGTCCAGTTGCCCGTGCAGTGCTCCAGTGCCGGGCCCGTAAGATCGTCAGGAGAGTCTACCCCGGGTTGGGCAGCTATCCATTGGCCGCTGCTGGGCAGTGGATCAAAAGCTCCGGTAGGGACGCCCTCTGCGAGAATGCCTGGCAGGGCGTGATCTTTATCGCCGATTGCGCGGGCGAGGCTCTGCAGTACCTGCAAGCGGAATGGCTGTCCCGGTTCTATGGAAGCGAAAGACTGTGGATCAGCATCCGGTGCGAGATGCAGGCGCACAAATTCTGTCAACACAAGGCCGTGCTCTAAAGAAAGAGGGTTGTCTGGAGCAGATTCTTGCAGGTGCTTTGCAATGCGGCGCACAAGACCGTGCTCTTGTAGGAAACGCTTGAAGGCGAGAGACAGGGCAGCCAGGGGCTGAACCTTGCTGCTGACGTTGTTTGCCGAGTGATCAGCACTAGCACTGCTAAACATTCCTGCACCGTCGCAGGTGGCCGGGCGTCGTGGGAGAAAGCACTGAGGCAGGTGCTTTTGTGTCGAGTCCGGGCTGGCATCTTTTATGCCCGTTGCAGAGCAGTTACGTGCCAAAAGGCGTTCTAGCGACTTCGATGCTGAGCTCGGTGCAAGGCTTCCGCAGGAAGAATCCGAGCAACAAACTAAGTGCTGAGAGCCAGGGCTGAAAACATCTGATAGGGTGCAGTGCACCGCAAGTTCTTGGCAGAGATGCACGTATGCGGTTTCTTCTTCCTCGGGGCATTGCGTCGGGAAGAGGAACACAACCTGTGCTCCTTGCAGATGCGCTGCGCGGAGGAGGGCCCGGGCTTCTGCGTGCCCTTCCGGCGTTAACTGAGGAAAAGCAAAGAGGAAGAAGGCCAGACCCACTAGTCCTGACCAGCAGAGCGTGTGCAGTTGCGCCAGCAGCGCCGGGTCGAAAGCGCGGTGGGAGTCAGGAGACTGCGCTGCAAGCGTGTCTATGAACTTTTTGTGACGAGGGCAGTGCGAAACCCGAACCGTGAAACCTAAGGAGAAACCGGGGTCTAACGGGGCCGTCAGGGGCAGGGCTTTTGCTAGAGTCTGTGTCGGAGCTATCAGAGTGCTCTGATGCGGAGACTATGCCTTCGGCGCATGCTGCGGATACGCCGGGCAGTGCAGGCGTTTCCGGCACAGGCGGCCCAGGTATTGGTAACGTAGGCTTAGGGCTTAGGGTAGGGGGCGGTGCGGAGGCCGAGGGTGTGACACTTGGCGTGTGCTTGCAGTGCTTTTGTGCGCTGTCGGGCACGAGGCGCTCGGGTCCTGCGGTGTGCGGTGCTTGCAGGCCGGATGGCTTTTCCCGCAGGGCTCACCGCTGGGCAGTTTGAAGGCACAGGCGTGCAGGTACTTACACTGTGCGTTGCGGCAGTTTCCCTTGTTCCACCGGATGCAAAAGACTTTGTCTCCGTGCTGTGCGACCAGGTCTCCCTGTTTGATTTCCTGAGCAGTGCTGGCGCCAGGGGTTTTGCGTTTGATGCCTGTGCCAGTCGGTCTGTCTTTGCCTGGTTTGCCTTTGCCGTTGCCTTTAGTTTCCTTGCGAGGAGGTTTAAGAGGCGGTGGTGGAGGCTTTGCGCGCAACTGCAGCAGGTTAGCAACGTCTGCCCGAACTGTCGTAAGTTCGTGCAGCGCGTCGTCTAAGCTCCACCCAGTGCTGTACAGTGCGGCAATTTCTTGCCACAGTTTCTTATCCGCTGCCACCAGTTCGGTCGTAGTGACCGTGCGCAGTGCTGGGTCTGCTGGGCTTTGCGTTGCGGCATCCAGTATCTTTTTGTCGAATGCCTTTAGCCGGGCAAGATGCGCGCCCTTGCACAGTGCGATGGCGTTGCGGAACACTGTTTGGATGCGACCCGACCAGGCTGTGCTGAGACGCAGGTGCTCCACTGGCATTTCAGGCGTTTCATCAAACAGAGCAGTGCTTGTCGCTTGCGACGAAAACCGTCGGCTCACACTCAAAAGGTATTTGGCCGAGTATTTGGCCGAATCCAAATATATGTATGTATAAATGATGATATGTGTTTCTCCAATCAAATATGTTTGCGAAGTTAAGAGGTCAACACAGACAGTCACTCGCACGTACACTTCCCTCGGACTGATGTTTTGACTGCTGGGGCGATCGACGTGCGGATGATGTCGACGGATGGGCTAGGCACCCAGTTGGCCTAGGTGAAAAGAAGTTCGTGCTACCAGGGCACGGGTCATAGCCAGTTTATGACGACAGTGACCGAGGGCTGTGGTGGGCGGGTGAACGGAAATTTTCGGCTGACCTTGGGCCCAAAACTTCGTCATGCTGAGGATGTCAACGAACAAAGGCACGTTGAAAGCAAGACGAGCACAAGTGCCGAAAATTAAATGATAAAGTTTGAAGGGAAGAAAGAGTATGAGCCTAAGGTTTCGCTCGCGTCAAAACGCAGGTCGCTCGCTGTCGCCGCACACGACAACGCCATCGCATGCGCGAACGCACACGTCGCTTGCGACGAAAACCGTCGGCTCACACTCAAAAGGTATTTGGCCGAGTATTTGGCCGAATCCAAATATATGTATGTATAAATGATGATATGTGTTTCTCCAATCAAATATGTTTGCGAAGTTAAGAGGTCAACACAGACAGTCACTCGCACGTACACTTCCCTCGGACTGATGTTTTGACTGCTGGGGCGATCGACGTGCGGATGATGTCCCCTGTTTGGAAGCACGTCTGCCCTCACCCCTACACCACCAGGTTGGCGTAGGGATCTCTTACAGCAAGGAGGATCGCGTCCCTGACAGGTCCATCTGAGCCGAGGTCAACGACTCTGCCACCGAAGAGGCGGGCTGCAGCCTCTGCATCCCCCCTGGACGGCATGTCCGCAGGGTTGCTGAAGGAGCAAACTCTCTCGTACCATAGCACCGAAGGGTGAGAGATCTCGATGGACTGCATGACCCTGGCCATGGCTCTCAGAGACTCGGAGTCCGCGGTCCCCTTGGAGAGAGCTACCCTCGATGCTTCGTTGTCGATCCACATGACCGCGAGGCGATCTCGGATGACATGTCGGAGGAGGTATCTAGCAGATATTGCAGCGTAAGCTTCGATCTGGCAGATGAGCTGAGTGCCCACCTGCTGTTGCCATGCCGCAAGGAGCTCACCCGGAACTTCCAGTTCGAAGACTTGGGTGGCTTCTGTGGCTGGGTCGAAAACGACTCCGCCGGCGCCTGCCCTGCCCCCTTCCCAGGACCCGTCAGTGAAAATGATGACAGGCTGCCCAGTGACGGCCAAGTCAAACTCGCGCTCAGGAGTCCCCCGAAGAAGAGCTATGGCAAGCCTGCACAGAGCTCTGATCTCGGATGTGGAACGACGCCCATCCAGCAACTTGGCAAATTCCTTGGACAGGAAGCGTAGTCCCTTGGCCATGTAGAACCCGGCGGCGAAGTTCAAGTGACCTTGCAGAATCGAGAGCCGTCCGGAGTCGACGCGCCCCTCGTCGCTGAACTGCTGGATCATCTCGACTAGCCTGTCGATTCTGCCTGGCTTGTTCGATAGGCGGAATTTGGCGGACCGAATTCCCCTCAGATCGACCAAGACCCCGAGGGCGACGAACGAGCCGGCGAATTGCAGGGCTTTGTCGCCGTCTTTGGAATGGGCCCATCCCAAGCAGTCGAGGACGGCCGATACCGCAGATTTCAGGACCGGAGCTCCCATGGCCGGTTCTATGATGGGAAAGTCGTCGTAGAATACCGTGGTAAGTGCGGCGAGGAACTTGACCAACACATGGTGCAACGCACGTGGGATCCTCAGGAACGCGTACACCGAGGCGTTGGAGCCGAATGGAAACACGTCCGACCTGTAGTACTGCCACCCTTCCGAGGTCGGGAAGCCCACGACACAGAAGGGCCTCGAGGCCGGGTCAATCGGTACTTGCTTGTATGCTCGGGCCAAGTCAAGCGTGCCTCCTTCCCACTCTGACGAGGCCACGAGATGGTGTACCGGGTTCCCGTCACAGTGCCCCAAGTGCAGGCCTGAGGCCACGTGGGCTACTAGGCAGGCTAAGACGTCAATGTCCATCAGCTTGACTTTGTACGACGGGGAGAAGGCAGAGTTTAAACCTGATGCCTTGGCGTCGTCTATAACCCTAAGCTTAAGACTAACTCCCTGGTAAATCGGGAACCTGGGGTTGAGTAACCAATGCTCGGAACCGAAGTGCTGGTGGGCATCGCTCTCCGTGAGGGGGCCTTTCAGATCGCCCCTGCTGACCTCTTCCATGGAGGCCGAGACAAGGTCGTTCTGATGCTGGTCACTGGGGATCTTACGAGACTGAATCATGGCTTCACGCCTGAGAGGAGCCGACGCAAGAAGGTTGTCCGGTGAGTCCGAGGAAGGCTCTCCTCCGGGTTCTAGATTGGGGACGGGCCCATGCGTCCCAACAAGAGGAATGCCTCTAGCCATCAAGTCAACGATCTCGCAATCATCGAAGTCGGAAGCCTTGAGGAGGGCCTTCCAGAGGCAAAGTTTCTTGGGACTGAGGATGCTTGCCACGTCTGGGTCCAGGGACGATTTGAACTCGTCTTCTTTCCCCTCAAGCTCTTTGGCTAGCTGCTTGATGGTTATCACAGCCTGCAGACGCCGTTTTGCTGTGTCGACCGGGTCGGTTGTCAACACCGTGTCCACGGCATCTTTCAGCACCGTTGGGAGAACTTGGCCAGGATTCCTCGGATGTTCGGTCTGCTTGGCTAAATTCAAGTAGTCTTGAGGGTTCCACTGTCGGCCGATGTTGACGCATGCAGTGGAAGAAGACTCAGGGATGCTGTCTTGGGAGATTGGTACCCCCGATGGCAAAGAAGACAGCACGCGCTCGTGGGGCTGCAGAGTGGAGGCGGCAGGCACCCGGGCACACTCGTAGAACTCGGGGATGAGCGGGCGAGAGCCGCGGCGGACGCTCTGAGATAGACTGGCGGAAGCAGTAGGCACAGGCTCGGGGAGCTGGTGACGCGCGGCTAGAGCCTGCGCCATGCGCAAACAAAGCAAGCGAGGGTACTGCGCTTCCTCGGCAGTGGCGAAGCGCGGCCCGCTGGCAGTCGGGTCAACGGTCCACGGCGCATGGGTGTGTGAGGAGTCGCAAGAGGCCCGGAGGCTGCTGAAAAGGCCGGGGGATCCTAAGATCTTGGTGCTCTTCTTGCGGCGGCCGCCGTGCATGCAAGAGTCAAAGATGCATTCTTCGAGCTGGGCGAGGAGATGCACACGCTGGGATTCCTCGGCCATGGCACGTAGCGCTGACCATAGCCAGGATCGAGAAGGGTTCTCGAGGCTGACGGTGGCACCCATGCTGGCGGCAAGCTCCAGGACGTCCAAAGCGAACCAGAAGACGGCATTGGCCTGGCAGACGCGGCGGTGTTCGGCAGGGGTGAGGTTAGGGAGGCCTAGGGGGTGGAGCAGATTACGCAAAGGCCGCGGGGCGGGCCCAGGCACACCGTGAGGCAGAGCACGTTCGCGGGCCCGCGAACAAGTGCCACAGGGGAGGCCGAGGTGCACATGTGCAAGCGGCTGTGTGCGCATCCATCGGAGCAAGAGAGCCTGTTGCTGGGGGCAGCTGAGATCCAGCTGGCAGATGGAGTGCTGCGGAGAATGCGTATTCCAGTGGTGGTCGACCGCCAAGGTGGCGAAGCCAGCAGCGCGAAGAGCGGCCGACAGGGAGGCCGAGCCGGCGCAAAGTTCGACCGCCATGGGTCGCAGGCTGGTTTGCGGGACAGGAGGCAGAGCGTTTGGCATGCCAGGTGCGCCACAAGAGAAGCCGGCGCGACTTAGAGTGTCGAGATCGGCGGGGCACAGGGTGTGCGCGTCAAGAGAAGTGAAGGCAACCAGAACGCAGCGAGTGCCCTCCCAAGGGAGCGTTTGATGACGCGCCTCGGCAGCAGGAAGGAAGACGGGCCCGGAGGCCACATCAAGCACACAACCAGGCGTCACGACACCGTCCAAGAGGCGATGAGAAGTGCCGGAGGGGGACTCATACCACACGCCTCCACCTGAAAATGCCGTGAGAGGGATGAGCAGGTTGGGTTGGGACGGCTGGTTAAGGGCGTCCAAATGCAGGGGAGCAGTCAAATCGCGGAATATAGCAATGCTGGAGAAAAAGTGCGTGCCACAGGTAGCTCGCACAAAATCGGCAAGGGCCTTGGTCGCCAAAGGGAAAACATGGGTGTGGCGACGCAAGCCGGGTCCGCTGGAGTATGCAAAGGCTCCAGTGGTAAAAGACTTTGACTGAGGCAGCATAGATGCAGCACGAGCCGGAGTCTCAGCAGGCAAAAGTTCAAAAAGCTGATAGGCTTGCTCGGCAGTCATAACAGAGTTGGCAAAGCGGGCCGCAAATAGCTCAGCAGGGTGACCGGCGTGGGGCGGCGAGACAAAATCGCCGGTCTGCAAAGGCTCGTGTAGTCACGAGTGGCTGCACTCGCAGGCCGGCTTATGGCGGTGGCATCCGATTTTCCAGCACACGTGGTAGCCGTTGCTGCAACGAGCGCCAGGCTTCACATGAGAAGCGCGGCAGGTCCCCAGGTTGTACTTCATGCAAATGGGGCCCTTGGAAAAACGAATGGTGCAGCCATCAGGCACTTGGATGCGAGAGCCGGCGCGGGAGCCTTTGCCTGGGCCCTTCGCAGGGGTTCGACCCGGTGACGCAGCAGGCACAGGTGGAGCAGAGGAGGCACGCTGGCGTTTGCGCTTGCGGGCAGCCTGTGCAGCATGAGGCTTGGGAGGTGGGGTGTGAGAAGCATTCGCCAGCGGGAGGAAATGCCAGACGACCTCGGGGTGGTTGCTCAAATCCAGAATCAAATTGTCAACCAGCAAGGCACCGGTGGCGGCGTCACTGCGGCCCAGAAGCCCACGACTGAGCTGAGACAAGCGAACCCAAAGGGCTTTGTCAGCTGCCAAAATCTGCTCGAGGCCAATAGGAGAGTAACGACTGGACGGCACAGGAGTCGAAAGACGATCAAAGAGATTCTGGGCCCAGGCATCCAGAGCCTCGTAGGTGGCAACACCCGCGATGTCGTAAGCCATGGCCCGCCGCTGAAAAGCGGCACGAAGGAGGTGGGCAGTGGAGATATCGCATTCACCACCCGCGGACTCCCGCGACACCTTGATGGCACCATCCGAGCCGAAGCGCAGAGAGGCGGAAGAGCGTTCAGCAAGGGCCTCTTGGTAACGGCTGATGCACTTGTTGAGCTGCAGGTATTGAAGGACGCCCTCATCGAACTGCTGAGATGCCTTGTCCACCAGGGCATGCGCAGGCTGATTGTGATCTGTGAAGGTGACCCCGACGAGCCGATTCTGTAGGCGAGAGCTGCGCTCAAGTTTCTCCTGTAAGGGAAGAACTTTCGGCTCGGAATCTGAGGTGCGTTCAAGCTTGCTGCGCAGATCTTGCAGAGCCAGAGCCTGCGCCTCAAACGCAAGGCGGCGCAAGGCAGTGGTCTGGTGAGCCGAGAGAGCTGAAGAGACGAGCGAGCCCACATGACGCATAAGTGCAACATCGTCGATTCCACTGTTAGCCTGGTGTGGCTGACAGAAGGCAAGAGAGGCATACGTGTCAATGCCCCCGGTATGCAGCTCTTGCACAAAGGTGGCGGCCAATCCGAGCTCTAGGCAGCGAGCCTCGAAAGTAGCTGAAGAATCCAAGGCCATGGCGCAGTCTGAATTGCCGTGGTGAGCCGTAACTCGGTGCAGGCACAGACCACAAGCTGAGGCAGAGGCAAAATGCGAAGTCTAGGCAAGGCAGGCACAAAGCGATTTTCTCGGCAAGGCACAGTCATGCAGCGGCGGACAGCACACGTGAGGCGCTGCACTGGCCACAAAATGCAGTCTGCTCAACATCAAGGTCAGCTGGCGAAACACACTCAAAATTGCAAGAAATGGAGCGGCCGCACATCAGACGCTCAGGTGAGTGGGGAGACTGCACATGGACAATACCGCTCACAGAGTGCACAAGCCAGGCGTACTCGTAGGCGGCGGCCGGCAGGGGAACTCGATCTCGATGTAGCGGTGCAGGAAGACCGGCGGGTTCATCATCGGAAGAAGAGCTAGATGCAGGCTCCGCGGAGGTCTGAGCAGAAGCTGGACGGGGCGCATGCACCTGCACCATGGAACGCAGTCGGCCAAGAGCGTCAGCATCAGGACTCAACTCGCCGGAGTCGATGGAAATCAGCAAGTGCCAGACCTTGGCCTGAAGACGAATGATGGCCTGGCGGTCGTATGTAGTTGCCGACCGAGTAGAAGCCTCAATGTGATGTCCAAGCAATGTGCGTTCTTCACGAGTGAAGAGAGGGCTCATGCCAGCCCAGGCCAACAAGGTGGTTTTGCAGGAGTGGGCACGAAGTGCCCGCACATCGGTGGGGTCAAGCTCATGAGAGAGGATCTCCCGCAACCATCCAGTGGCCTCGGAAGTAGTCATGGGATCACCGAGAGCCCACTTCTGCTCGCGTTCGTTCCAGGATGGCAGGCCCTGCGAGAGGTCGGACTCGGCTCGAAGAGTCGCAAGACACGCAGCCCATGACTCACAGCCCGGCCACTGACCTAAGCCAATGAATGGAAGGAGCTCGACCTGGGCCTCCTTGGAGTGTGCGGTCTTGTGCTGGGAAGTCGCGGACTCGAAGATGCTGAACTCGTCGTCAGAGAGCACCCGGAAGAAGGCAAGGAAGCGCAAGTCAGACCAACGTGCGACTGCAAAGATGCACGCAAGAAGGTGGCCAGAGATAATGCGCGTATGCAGAGGCCGGGACGGGTCGCAGCACCATGCCATCAGGAAGCGGATGGAACGAACAGTCAAGGCAGGGGCTTGCTTGCGCTTTTGTTTGCGAACATACATGGCATGCGCCACACCACGAATGCGGGCGCTGTCCACCTCACGCAGAGAGATCCGCTGGAAGCGAAACAAACCGTCAGCGAAGCGCAAGGCCTCCAAAGCGGAGGCGCCGGAAGTAGCACCACTGTCAGCTTCACGAAGTGAGCAGAGATACTCATAGAGAAGGGGCTCCGAAACCATGAAGGGGCTGCGGCCGTCCACGGAGGCCAGGTAGTGAGCCAAGCGCCAGAGAGAGCCTGTGCGTTTGCTGATGGTGCCGGTGGCCTTGGGCCGCAACGTGTCCTGAAGAACCAAGAGGGCTCGGTCAGGTTCCAAAATTTTGCCGAAGCACGTAGTCATCTGAATACCGGTCTTGGTGGCCGACGGGTCAAGAAGCAAAAAAGTCTTGAGCTGCACCAAGCAACGGTCACGAAGGGCCGCATCAGTGACACGAAAAGTGGCAGCTTTGATCCGGGCCAGGCTGATGTCTGGGGGAGCTGCGGCAGAAGAGAGCTCTAGGGAATTCGTGGACGGGTCGGGAGGGGTGGGGAGCGGTTGAGGCCGTGGACCAACTGGTGCAGGGAAACGGGTGGTGGGCAGGGATGCAGGAGACCCAAAGACGAGGCCCCAAATGCCATGTTCGTAGGGAAGCTTCGGCAGGGACACATCACGTTGATACACCACGGCTCGCTGAACTTCGGAACTCAGGACCGGACCAGGGTCCTGAGGCAGTGCAGATCCCACACGTTCCCATCCATCGGAGCCCGAGCTGCGTTCGGGGGCCGGATCTAGGCCGTGGTCGCTGTCAGCCAGATCTCTAAGGGGAGAACCGGCGCGCGATGCAGCATTGAAAAAGGAAGGACTCCAGGATCTGGCATCTTCCGAAAGCAGAGGTGAATGCTCCTCAAAGAGAGAATCAGCACGCTCTGCTGCTTCAACAATGCGAACGGAAGGACTCCGGGATCGAGCATCTTCAGAGGCTCGAGATGCCTGCAAACTCCATCGGCGGCGGAAGTTCACCATGGGTCCCGGTCTCGAGAAGAAAACAGGCCCTAAGGCAACAATGCAAAGGCTGCATGAAATTTCACCGGCACCTAGACAACCCTCACTTAGGTTTGAGTGGCACATTTTGTCACAACAGAGCTAAGTCGGCACCAGGCGATCCAGTCACGTGCGAGCCTGAACCAGTTCCTCGAGGCGGTCAAGGCGGCTGCTAAGAAGCATGCACTGCTCTGCAGAATTAGCGCGAAGATCCTCAATCGACGCCTTGATGTCCTGAACGGTGGCCTTCATGGTGTCAACAAACTCAGCGATGGCCCCGAACGGAACCCCAAAGTCTGGGTGGTGTCCAAGCACCATGAGCAGCTGCGTTTGACCAATGTTAAGGTTGGTCAGGCGGCGCTCAATCATCTCAATACTGCTCTGTATGAGCCGCACCTGTTCCGCAAGAGGAGGTGGTCCTTGAACCAGCATTGGACTCGGTGCACGCCAAGGGCGAGAGCGCTCATCGGCCGAAGAAGCAATGGCACGGCGGTCGCGGCTGCGAGAGCGACTGGCGCCACGCAGCCTAGCCGGGCCACGACGATTCAGTGTGGCAAGGTACTCCCGTTGTTCATCAGTCAAGGAGTCCATGTCGCTAGGGCGAACACCGATCGACTACACTGTGCAGTTAAGCTCTGGAACCTGTGCACAACAAGGCGATGCTGGCAACCCCGCTGTCGAATGGAAGCAGTGTAGCAAACAATGCAATCCGGAGCATCTCAACGGCACACACGTTTTGGTGCTGAACCGAGTTATGGCTGGAGCTAACAAGTCCCGGTACTCACGGCAGGCGTCCAACATGAGGCAGATCACGGGCCGAAGCATGGATCACCGACCTGAAAGGGCTACGAAAGTCGCATAAGGCACGATAAGAAACTTGAGTCGGCCACTGCGAGCCGACGCATATCATGATTGGTATCAAAGCCTGGCAAGTGAGCTTTCAGCACACCTCGGATACACCGCGCAGATCAAACTGGCATCGGAGGCCTTCGAGCGGCCCAGAGAACCAGAGTCCCAGACCTGCGAGACCGCCAAGCCATGTGACTCGCTCAACCCAGTTGCTGAAGAGCCCACGACTTGGCAGTCTGGAGGACTAGGGTCTTAGACCTGCGAGACCGCCACGCCAGGTGACTCACTCAACCCAGTTGCTGAGGAGCCCACGGCTCGGCAGGAGAACGCCAACTGCCGCGGGGCAGTGACGAAGATTCCCAGCTCCTGTTTGCTGAGATTCGGAACATCGAACTGGACGACTCGCTCAGACCGGTTGCTGAGGAGATCGCGGCTTCAACAGGAGAGTTGTCTCCTGCCGCAAAGCAGTCATGCCGATTCCCAGCCCAGTTTGCTGGGAGTGGAACTGCTGAGAGTCAGACTGCGGAAGTCGCCGGAGCCAGGTGGACCCGACCTTCTAGACTGGTCTCGTCACATCCCAGCACCAGTTTGCCGGGCGAAAGGCAGCCTGAAGTCCACGACGTCGGTCACCAGACGGATCGTCCTCCCGAAAGATTTGCCACACTCTGGCACCGGCTTGCCAGGATAAGAGCGGCCTGAAGCTCACGATGTCGACAGCAACCTGCAACAAGGGCTGAGTGACAGCTTACCGGGAGTACATTTCAACAGCCCGGGTTGCTGAGAAATGGGCCACCTCAGTACATCAAGAGATCTGGCCTGCTCAAGCAAAGCTAGAAAAGGACTTATTGCAGACATCCGAACCTCGAAAGTGAGCGGCGACCGAGCAAAGCCAATGGGGCTTGAATCCCCCGCTGAGAGTATTGGCGGAAAGCAAGGCGCTCAGATCAAGACAGGACAGCTCACCACAAGCACATGTGCAAGCGCACGCAGGAACGTGCACTGAAACTGAAAGGCAAAGGCGCACGGCCGGATTTCTCAGGGTTGGACCAGAGATCCGGTGCACTCAGTGTGATATGGTCGCCAGCAAGTGCGTGCTCAGGGACGTTCAGCAGGCGCTCCACTCGCAGTAAGCGAGCATGAAGACTACGAGAGAACCGGGGGTCGATGATTGACCCGCAAAAGCTCTCAACGTCATCGAGACGGCCACTGAGGCCGCGCAACCACCCCGGTCCGAATCTGTAGCCGGCGGCTCAGAGGGAGCACGATGCACGATTCTGGTCGGTGCCTCCCAGCTGGATCCGGCAGCCAAGGCTTCTTTGCGTTCATCGGATAGACCAGCGAAGACGGTGTGAGGGTCTCGTTCTTCACCGACATCTCCAGATTCCGAAGGCGTCAAAGAAGCAGCATCGAGGTTGTCGATGTCATGGCGAGCCCAGGCTTCTCGGGCCAACTGCTCGGCCAGCGGTTCCTGCGGTGTCTGCATGTCCTCACAAAATTTGTCGAAAGCGACTCGATGAGCGAACTCAGCAGTGCGGGAAGAGATCTGCGGCCGATGCAATGCAAAACTGACATGGATCCAGACGGCTCGCCGGGTCAGGGCCATGTCCATGGGCTGCTGCGCACACAAGGTATGCAGAAGATCGGGCCCGTCAGTGCACTCAGGCGCCCCTTCAAGCTGAGTGAGGCGCTGTTGCTGAACGGAAATTTTCGGCTGACCTTGGGCCCAAAACTTCGTCATGCTGAGGATGTCAACGAACAAAGGCACGTTGAAAGCAAGACGAGCACAAGTGCCGAAAATTAAATGATAAAATTTGAAGGGAAGAAAGAGTATGAGCCTAAGGTTTCGCTCGCGTCAAAACGCAGGTCGCTCGCTGTCGCCGCACACGACAACGCCATCGCATGCGCGAACGCACACAAGAACTGTGCTTCTGTGCGGAGCATTTTGGAGGACTTGGACTCCACAATGTCTTGATATTGCTTGTGCGAAAGTCTGAGCTGCCAAGGCACCCATGCGATGCTTCCTTGCGGTGCAAACCACTTGTGAACAATGCTAAGCAGTCGTACACTGGGCATGGCATCATTGTCCAGATGTTCGCCCGTAGTTGATCTTAAAGTCTTTGACCAGCTGTGCGATAACCGCCGAGTCAAGGCGTGGCGGTGCATGCTCTGCCCAGGAGTTTGCTTGCGGAGGCGCCGCCGCCGAGGCAGGCTGAGCGAGCACGGCGCTATCTGTGGCTTGTGATAGCGCGAGTGCCCGTTGCCAGGCGCGTCGGAGACGGGCCATTGCCGGGCTATGCGGTGGGTCCTCAACTTCCAAGTCCTGCCAGAGCTGTGCGTGATCCGGAGAGCAAAAGCAATCCAGTTCCTGTGCAGTTGTGAAGGCATATGCGAAATCCGGCACGGTGCTAAAGCCTTTGTTTTGCAGTGCGGTGCAAAGGGCTTCCGGAACCTGCATGGCACTTAGCAGGTCCGACAGGGCTTGGCGAGTCAGCCAAGCCCTGAGATGCAAGAGCCATCTGTACGCAGTACGGAGGCGCGAGCAAAGGAGAAATTGAGTTAAAAGAGGCTGCGGGAAGCAAGCGATGCAAACCAATGCCCGCCAGAGCAAACTTGACCAGAGAAGTGCAGGGCGCACGTGAAGAAGAAGATGACCTGAGCAGGGCGGAGGTGTAGGGTCCAGGGCAGAGGAACCGAAACAACAAAGCAAGCGGTATGATTTTCACTCCAATGATGTGCGGTGCAGGTCGACACAAGCCTTGCGTCTGCAGAAGACCCCTTGCGGTGAGTCAGAGAACTGTGCTGCTATGCTGAGCCTGATTCCGCACGCGGTGCGAGGGCATTCGTTCATGGAGTCGGCGCGCAGTGCGTGCCACCGGCCCCATGCACCGTTGCAGGCGTACCGCTCCACACTCGAGACTGAAGAGGCCGCGAGACTTTCGCTGCTGTCATCCCTCTGCAGTGCGGCTTGTTCGACCATTGCTGCTTCCTCATCTACCACAATCCAAGGCGGCTCTGAGGACCCCGATGCCGGGGGGGTGAGCTGGGTTGGCGCGACTTCATCTGAAGCTGCGTGTGCGTTATGCTGTGCCTGGGCTTGCAAATGCTCGTGGCGTGTTACAAAACAGGACCAAGGCCCTGACAGGAGATGCTGTGCATCCACTTTGCGAAGCACTGGCCCCGGCGGCAAAGCAAAAGGAGGCTCAGGCACAGGTGCTTGTCCGCCTCTAGCTATGCTGCGCTCAGGGCGCCAGCCGGACGCCATTGCGTCAGCGATGCTAAGCTGCACGTCTATGCTGGCGAACGTGTCGTTGCGAGAGTAGAGTGCGGCTGAGTCTCTATGATGTCCTTGCAGGAGCCGATTTTCCTTGCTGAGCCTAAGCTGTGCGGCTGCCGCCAGGCACGTGCTTTTTAAGCTGTGCAGAGTGAGTTGGCGCGCTTCGAGGCTGTTTAGACCTTGTCCTGGAGGTAGCCAGGGCAGCGTGGCCGCCCACCGCAGGATAAGGATTGCCGTGCCGTACGAGCACGGGGAAAGATCCGGCAATGAATCTAGCTCCGGGGCAGCGTTGCACCACAGGAAATCGAACTCATCACCCCGGGCCCAAAAACGGTGTACTTCGCGTTGCAGGGCAGCAGCAAGCCAGTGCAGCGTCCAACAGGACTGTGCACTGCGTCCGGAGATCCCCGCCAGGGACACTGCGAAGGGCTGCCCTCTGTTAGTCGTTTTCGTGGCGTAACATACACCATGCAGGGCAGTGCTGGAAAGGGAGAGCGATTCGAAATCAATGCGCTGCAGGTCTCCAAATCGAAGACTGCCGTGCAGTGCAAGCAGTGCCGCCCCCAGTGCAAGCTTGGTAGTGGTCTTAGTGCTTGAGCAACAAACACACATTTCCCATGCGACCACCAGGGCCCAGGGGATGGGAAGGGCCTCCTTGCGGTCTTGCGAGGTGCCTTGCAAAGAATATGCTGAGATGACTGGGCTATGCAGTACGATGGACTTCAGGGCTTTAATGGCGGATCTGGCTGAAGTTTGGTGTACTTCTCTATCCTGGCCGTGCGAGGCTCGGGCTGCTGCCAAAAAATCGAGCAGTGGTGCCAGCTCGACCTCTGAGAAAGCAATGCCAGAACTGTGCAGGAACATTACAAAAAGCGAACTATCCCTCAAGTAGCGTTCTAAAGTGCTGGGCCGAAAGTTCACTAGAATCGCTAGGAAATGCTTAGTCGGGTCCTTGCAGGGCTGTAAGGAGACCCAAAGAAGTGAGGCTGCGCCCAACTTGAGCACAAGTTGGCACCATGCAGCGCCACATGCTTGGTGCCGAGCCGCCGAAGCTTGTCTGGCACTGGCCGCCCGTACCTTATGCGGTCTGGGCGGAAGAAGCAGAGCAGGCGGGGCGAGGGCAATGCGGGTGGGCGGCTGCGAAATGGGTTGAATAGGTGTGCTAGTCTGCACCGGTTCGGACCGAGCTAGGCTGCGCGGCATTGCGGGGCGTTCTGGTTCAGTCAGGCCTCCAAGCCTAGGGGGCGAGGCCGAGCGCGACCGTTTTGTTATTCGGGGAACCGGCAAAGGTGATTCTGCTGTAATTGCTGGGAACAGTGCCCTACGCGGGGGCCCGTGCACAACCCGCGGCGGCGGGATTGCTAAGTCCGCGACTGTCGGCAGCGTGCCGTGCGGGCTCGAGCGAGGTATGAAGCCTGGCGGTGCTGCTTTGCTTTGCGAGGCAAGCCCAACGTCACTGATGCTGGCGTTGCCAGCTTCACTCGATGCAGGCCCCCTTCTAGTGAGGGGAAAGTAACTGTGCAGATCGTTGGGCCCTGTGAGATCCACTATCTCAAAGCTTGGGTCGAGGTCCGAGGTAGGTGCCGGTGCTTCTGAAGCAGGGTCCTCGGATGCATTGCTGGGCTCTGCCACTCTGCGCAGGGCTGCTTGGGCCGCCCAGCGGCGCCTCATTGTGGCAACATGACGAAAGCCAGAGACACTGAGGGCTACAAAAGGATTTGAGCCTAGCCATGCAACAGAAGTACCCCACAGTGCCGTGCAACAGACGTGCAGAAGTGGCAGGGCAAAGCAGAACGAGCAAGTGCCGAGCCCGGGCCGTCAACACAAGGAGCGAGACCACGAGGAAGTTGAGGTACCTGGCAGAGCAGAGATGCAAACCGCAACCCAAAAACATGCTGGAACGGCACTGCCTAGGCAATGCCGAGGGTAACGGGCTGTGCAGAAAAAGGTCCTGGCAAGGGGTCGAAAGCGGTACCATGATCCAGAGACCCATGCAACATGCGGTGCAGAGGCTGAGACTTTTTGCTGTGCAGTGCGATGCAGGGTCTGGCCACCTGTGCGAGGCAGTGCTGTGCAAACAGTGCTGTACTATGCGAGGTCTTTGCATTTGGAGCAACGATGCGGTTCATGCATGTCGCTCTCCAGTGGAGTGCGGAGCGGCTTCTCGCAAGCTCGGCCTCCATACTGGCAGTGCACGTTTTCACACCGGGCCGCACAACATAGCTTCCCGGTGTTGCTGTGCTTAAAAACGGGTCTCCAGACCCCGTCGTTGCCGTGCACCCAACGAATTTCCGTGCGAACTTTGCTGGATGCCTCGACGAACTGTGCGTTGCGAGGCGGGTTTCCATAGAACCTGTTCTCCGGTGCGGGGCGAGGGAAGCTGTGCGGGGCGGGCGGTGGCGGAAAGTTGTGCGGTGCAGGCGGTGGCTGTGCCCACCCTGCTGGGCGAGCGTCGCCCCACGTTGCTGGGCGGCCTCTGCGGTGCTGTTAGCCTTCTTCTTCCAGGCGTTCCCACATTGCTCTGCGTTGCTCTTCTTCATCTTGAAGGTCGGCCCAAGACTGTTCCTGCTCCTGGCGATGCCGTGCTTGATCAAAGTCGTGGTAGCTCCAGCGTTGCGGTGCTTTGCCGCCCTTGCCGTGCGGGGCCGCATATGTCGGTGCACCATGCTGGGCGAAGCCATGAGCCAACCAGGGATCATCCTCCTGCGGAGCCGGCTGTGCTTCAGAAGGCTGTGCGGTGCGAGGCGGTGCCGGGGCCGATGCGGAGGCACTTTGCATTGCCGTGCCCAGGTCCATGCGAAGCTGAGACAGCTGGTGCACGGTCATATTGCGGAACGCACCGACCCGTGCAGAGCTGTCTTCCTGCATCAGAATCTGCAAACACGTTGCCAAGCTGGACATGGCTGCGCAATGCTCTGTGCAATGCGGTGCAGAGAAAGCGTGAGCAGAGCGTGCTGATCTCGAGAGAGGCGCTGCGAGAAAAAACGAAAAATTGTGACAATGCTATGCTGCGAGCAAGTCGGCAAAACCTGTGCGGGCAGCGCAGAACAAGAAAACGGAAGGCAGAGCTGTCCTTGCCGTGCGGAGGCGGCCCCGAGCGGGAGCAAGTAGGTAACCATGCCGAGCCACCTGAAAAAAGAAGGCGGAGCAGTGCAAACCTTAAGCAACCCAAGTCTGAGGCCGAGACAGTGCTGTGCATGTACAGGCGGTACCTGCGCAGAGCGGAACCGAGCAAGTGTGTGCTTCAAACGGAAAAAAGACCACAGCCGTGGCCGTAAAGAGGGGCATCGCTCGTGCCTGGCGGTGCTCCATCGTTTTGCGCGAGACCTGGCCCGAGGCGGGGCAACAGAAAAAGACCGAGCAACAAAACATGCGGTTGTTACGGTGCGATGCGCGCGAAAAGGAATTCTTTTGCAGCCGTGCGGTGCTGTCAAAGAAAGTCAATCAGAGCACGATCGCATGTGGTCGACTCTAAGCTAGGCTGTCCTATGCATATGATGACTGGTAGGGTGTGACCCCTACGCCATATAAGTGCGGGGCGGCCGTGCAGGAACATGAAGTTTGGCCGTTGCTGTGCAATGCGAGTCCTATGCCAGATCATACCATCAACCACCAGTGCGTTGCGGATGTCTTTGTAGCTGAGCAGTGCCACGATGCGGAACCAAGCGCGGAGGTCCTGTGCGACACATCGTAGCGATGCGCGCGGTGCAGTGCCAGGCTCCACTTCCGGCTCGTGCGGTGCCGGACCCGAGGTCAACGTTGAAACAAAGCGGCAGTGCTGTTGCCACAAAACGCTGCTGTGCCAGTTTCCAATAATGCGTTGCAGAAGTTTCGCCCGGGCAGCGCGCCAGGCACTGTGCAGCTCGACGCGGCGCACCTCCTTGCGCGTGCGTTGCGGGCCCAGACAAAAGATGCCGGGCGCAATCATTGCGGGTCCATCAGAAAATGTCGATGCCATGCTGAGGGACTCCTGTGCTTGCCAGTGCGTAAGCTGTGCGGGGTTAATAATGCAGCTCCATGCGCTGAAGAAAAATTGCAGGGCTCTGCGCTCGTGCCAACCATCGGCCAGCCAGAGCAGTGCGAAGGAGTCGGATGCCGACGAAGCCATGCTATGCGGTGCGAGCGCGAAGATATTGCAAAGCCACCGTGTTATGTAGATTAGTTATAAGTATGCGGCGGTCCCCGGGCGTGAGGTCCCAAGTCCCTGCCATTCGTCTGTGCACAGTGCTATGCAAGAATGACAGTGCTTTTCTATCAGGCATCTCAAGGAAGCGAAGCAAAATGCCAGCGGAGCGTTGCGAAAGAAAAATCTCAGGCAAACCGCCAGCGATGCACTCTGCGGTGCCAGGGAAGTCACTGCTCAAGTGCAGAAGAGCCTCCACGAGAGTGGCCGTGCTGTACCGAGCAGGTGGCGGCTCCGGAGTAGCAATGCGTTGCTTCTTGTTGCCCTGGCGGTGCGACATTGCCAAAGAAGGGTCTCTAAGATAGCTGGCTAGAGCTAGTCAAGTTCGTGTAACTCAAAGCCAGGCAATGCGTCAGGCAAAACATCCGTGCATTCAGGGAGGCCCTCGATTTGCACAATGCGACGCTCAAGTGCATGAATGGAACCCCGAAGGTTTTCGACACGAATGCTGAGCTCGTCTATGCGCAGGTGCAACTGCGTAGCACACTCAAGGGTGTCGTGTGCAAGCTCCTGAATGGCCTTCACGAGCCGGGCAGTGCGAGGCGAGTCAGGAGGAGCCAAGGAGGAGGCCATGCAGGGCAAGGCCAAATGGCTGCGGTGCTATGCTGTGCAATGCAAAAGAGAAACAAGAGCGCTTGAAAAAGTTTTTTGTATGCATGCGGGGCCGCGGCCCGTACAGCTGTGTTTCTATGTTGCGTCTGTTGTTTGAGCAACCAGAGCGGCGCGGTGCTTAACATGACAACACACATAGAAAACACTGCTGACTGAAAATACAAACGCACAGCGAGCGTGCAACACAACGAAATCCGTCCATCAAAAAAAATTCATGTAGAAAGAGTCCACGCATGACAAGCTCAACTCTAGATGTTGTTGCGAAAGAGATCTGTGGAACTGCAAACACATCCTGGTTGCAGGCAGATACTTGTAGATGTTGAGCTGAGGGCAAGTCTGACTCCGGTGAGAAGAGGATTGCGCCTTTCTATCAAACGAAAGCTTTTGCTCCAGCTCATGGCATCTAGAGCCCTTGAGCCTAGAGCTGCAGCTCTGTGCAAATTCTGGCGCAAAACGATAAGTGTCGTGCAAGATCTTCTCCAAAGTCCAGATTGCTGCACCAGCATTGTTCTGTCCGCAGAGTGCGAATTCCAAAGCGCAGCCGTGCAGAGTTCAAATTATTCAGCCACGCAAGCCATAGAAGCCTGCCCGTACGCAGTTGAGGCTCGCAGCTGCAATGCTGCCTTTGACTGCTTCAATATGACACTCTTGCGATCTAATTCGGTTTCCAAAATCCAAGACAACGAGTGGAACCCAAAATCCAAGACTCCGGCCGCCGCTCTCATCCCATCTACAAAAGCCCGCATATGACAGACACGAGGTCCTGCCGGAACGATAAGTCGAAAAATTAACAGCGACATTTGGCATGTTGCAGTCCAGAAAAAGCCTTGGGTCAGAATGAACGAAGTGACACTGGATTCGAAATCTGTCAAGTTTTTTTGGATCGGGTCTTTGCTTCCTGAAATCACCAGTCATGTATGCCGGCAACATCGTGTTCATACTTTTGTGCCAAAACGGACATGGAATCACGTGTTTTCACCTGCAAAAGGAACCAAAACAAGACATGCGACCCGTGATCGAGACATGCACCGTTCACCCACAATGCTGAAAAGAATTTCCATTGCAATGGACAATGAAAGTGCTGCTCCGAGAGAAAATCATCATTTCCGTCCAAAGAACCAAAAAATGCCGTTCGGCTTCAACATATTGGTGCCCCCGCTCTCAGAATCACTGCGCTCCTCGATAAACGTTCATGCCGCTTGTTCTTCTTGAAGGCCTTCTTGAAGCACATGAAAAACATGTGGAAACTTGACACGTGCAGCAACGCACGACAACTGCGAAAACAATTTAAAGATTTCCTTTCAGAAAGGTTTGCGTCCTCTTCGCTTGCATCAACCACTTCTGGCTCGATCACTGGCCTTTGTTGTCAAGACAGTGCACACCTCCCCAGTCCTGTGGATGTCGTGCCACCTCCCAGCCAAGCACCTGAACTTCCACCTTCGTCGACGAAGCATCGTCTCAGCTGAGCGCTGAGCAAGACCTTTAGTTGTTTCTACTGACGAAGTCCGCACGCTGCAGCAGGTATGTGGCCTCGTTCGCCAATTCCTCTTGTTTCACCGCCATTTTCTTGGAAATTTATCCGTTTATTTGCAGTTTCCTGGGACCGAGAACCTGGAGGCTGGTCCCGTCCCTCCCTCCCCCCGGGTTTAACCCGAATAACGCGCGAACATGCTGGTGGCGGCGCTTGCCTGCACAGGTGAGTGGCCGCAGCTCCCGCCTCTGCGAGACGCTTGCCTGCACAGGTGAGCGTTTGCCTGGGCCTGCCCTAAACCCTAAACCCGAAATTCAATTCCCTAAACCTAAACCCTGCACCTAAACCCTATATTCAAAACCTTAAACCTAAACCCTAAACCTAAGGGTTTAGGGTTTAGGGCAGGCCCAGGCAAACGCTCACCTGTGCAGGCAAACCCTAAATTCAATTCCCTAAACCTAAACCCTGCACCTAAACCGTAAATTCAAAACCTCAAACCTAAACCCTAAATTCAAAACCTTAGACCTAAACCCTAAACCTAAACCCTAAATTCAAAACCTTAAACCTAAACCCTAAACCTAAACCCTCAATTCAAAACCTTAGACCTAAACCCTAAACCTAAACCCTCAATTCAAAACCTTAAACCTAAACGCTAAACCTAAACCCTAGATTCAAAACCCCAAACCTAAACCCTATATTCAAAACCCAAAACCTAAACCCTATATTCAAAACCCGAAACCTAAACCCTTTTTTTTCAAAACCCGAAACCTAAACCATAAATTCAAAACCCGAAACCTAAACCCAATATTCAAAACCCACTACAAGGCACTACAAGGCCGTGGGACAAACGAAGGCTTCAGGCACTCACGCCTTGGCATTCCGCAGCTTCTGCTTGCACCGAAATAAAACCATCTGACTTTTCATTGCATCAAAATACAAACATCTGACTGCTTTCCGAGTTGATCTCGCCGCAAAGCGCCATCCAAGTACTTACGACAAGCGTGAAAACAACTTCGTTGGCAAACTTCCGCATGCGACATGAAAGCACTACAAGGGACTACAAAGCCGTGGGACAAACGAAGGCTTCAGGCACTCACGCCTTGGCATTCCGCAGCTTCTGCTTGCACCGAAATAAAACCATCTGACTTTTCATTGCATCAAAATAAAAACATCTGACTTGCGACATGAAAGCACTACAAAGCACTACAAAGCCGTGGGACAAACGAAGGCTTCAGGCACTCACGCCTTGGCATTCCGCAGCTTCTGCTTGCACCGAAATAGAACCATCTGACTTTTCATTGCATCAAAATAAAACATCTTCTTGTTTTGAGGTTTGAGCCGAACGCTAAACCTTCTAAAAATCGTTCATTCAAACTTGGATGAATATATGCACGCCAGAGTCATAAGTAAATGTAATATAAATTCAATCCTTCAAGCACTCGGACGAAGACTCTTTTTCTCGGAAGGTGGTGAATGTCCCCTCGTCGGAGGGAAGGCAGGCACATCTGGTGTGCGTAGCCTCGCCCCCTCTCCCTGAGTCACCAGGGTGTGCCTTCGCGCTTCCTCTTCGGGACATGAGGCAGAAAATCACTTGCAGACTGCAGCGCCTTACGAGACGCATCGAAGTCGGACTTCGACAACCACAACTGATTCAAGAGCTCAAGTGGTAGCTCGCTGAAACTGACATCCAAACGGTGTTCGGAACCGAAAGAGCTGAAATCCTGATTTGTCAGAGCATCTGCCAACTTATTTTCGTCACGTGGTTTCCAAGTCAAGCTGAGCCTCAGACAAGCCTTTCTTAAGAGATGTGAGAGCTGCATGTTGATGAGCATGAGCGGCCACTTGGTAGTGGACTGTTTTCTAAGAAGCTTCTCGTTACTCTGATTGTCAGTGGCCCCGGCAATGGCGACGGGGAGTCGCCTCTGCGAACTACTCTCTTTAAGGTGTCCGAAAAACCACAAAGCAGCTAATGTTGCTAAAAGTTCGGCTGATGCAGACGCCCATTGTGATTTTCCCGCTGCGTCGAAAAGGTACGGGGCATCCGCAGGCTTCACCACTATGGAGAACCAAGATGCGACCGAAAGGTCCTGGCTAGAGTCCCAACCTCCTAGGACAACATAACCATCATCGCATTTCGCGTCCGTGTGAAAGAGATGCCCTTTCTCTTCCTGTTGTCGACCCGGTGCGACCTTAAAGTTGATGTCTTTAAGCGTTGCCTCCAAGTAGAGCAAAGTCAGAATAACCGTGTCCGGCATTTTTGCAACATGGCTCTTCGAAGCTGCAGCTGACCAAGCATACAAGGGGGCCAAATGTGGTTTGATCCAGTACACAACCCTAGACACGAACCCAAGTCTCCCGAGAAACTCTGCAAACTTCCTGACAGAGACGACGAAGCGCGCCTTCCGTGCCTCATCGACCCAGTTGCACACCCAGGCACCTCGGGCTTCGCTAAGTCCCACCAGTCTGGCACCATAGTCAAGCTCGTATCCTATGAAAGCGACAAGCGTTTTCCCCTTAAACTTATGGTAAGCGAAGGGCACCCCTATCATTTCTTGAAGGATCAGCCAAACCAAGAAGTTGATGTACATCCGCTTCCCGTAGAAGGTGGGATGCACATCATCCACATAAGCGAAGTGGTAAAAGGCGTGCTGCAGTAGGCAACGGGTGACCACTCTGCCTATGATTCCATACAACCTGCTCCACCAAAAGGAGGCTGGGCTAAGCCCAAACGTTCCTACCTTATTGATCCAAATCGTGTCAGACCCTTGCTCTGCCCTGCATGACATCAAGGCCCAGTCGCTCTTCCGATGCAAGACCAACCTGTGTGCAGCACTCACGTCCGCGGTTGCGGCCAAGGGAATCTCTTGCATAGCACCTGATTGCCGAACTGAAAATGACATTTCTGCCGGACCTGGAACTGCTAACTGATTCACCAAGCGTATCTGGTTGTTGACATTGACACCGTGCGTTCCATCATGTAATGGCCGCACACTGCCATCGGGTTTTAGGATTGCCCCCATTGAGGCCACGCGGATCATGTCATCACTATACTCCTCGCGCAAGGCTCCGAGCGTCGTCGGTTTCATCCGTCCAAGTTTTTCTTCTGCACGAAACTTTTCGAGGAGCCCGGCGGAGCTCAACTCGGCACTCTTATAATTTTCCCGGTCAAATTCCAACTCTGACTCATCAAGCTTACGCCACTGGCACTTCCTTTCATATACCTGCGGCAAGTGTGGTATGTCGCAATTAAGACCTAAGGGGACCCTGGTACAGAAACAGTCCACTCCCTCCGTTAAAATCTCCCAGTCTGGATCCTCAAGTCTTTCGGCCGAAAGTGACAAGGCCCTGAGCAAGAAGGGCTGCGCATCCGGGATCTCAAGCACGTCGGGACGGTCTTCTGCACCCAGCACCTTGACCCACTGTTTCCGCAGGGCTTCCAACTTCTCCCCAGCAAATGGAGAGGATTCGATCTTTCCCGAAAGTAGGCTCAAGCAGAAGCGCCGGGGATCAGGTACATGCTCGGCGATGAAGCTCGTAAGCATCCGGTACATGGATTGTGCATGTGCAGTAGCCGCTGGGCCCAGGCGATGCCCCCGATCCATTGGCCTCCATCGCGATGGGGAACACAACCCGAACCCGTCTGTCAGGTCAGCCTCCTGACCTTCCCACTCAACGCGAATGGGGTTGCCTCGGTTCCCGCACGCCTCTGGTCTGAACGGCACGGGTGGTGCTGTGTCTCGTGCGCTTGGGCCCTCGGCGGTACCCAGAGCTTCGGAAGACTCCCCATTCGATGCATCCAAGTCAAGTGGTAACTCAAAGCCCAATGCCTTAAGGTGAACTAAGTCGGAAGCCTCAACATTGCCAAGCTTGTCAGTCATGTATGCCACCATCACCACCCGACGGCCCTTCCACGCCCGCGTAGCGTGGTACGACCGCCAGGCATCGAAGCTTACAGGACCCTTACAAACCTCCAAGAGGACACCAGGTCTCTGTCCTTCTGGCGTTGTCTCCCAAACGTCGCCTCCTTGCTGTTCCAGCCAGATCTGGCCACCTTCAAAGTCGGACAACGGCACTACCATGTTCGGATAGTGTGCATTCCGAGCATCACGGTGGACACCCGTCCTGACATCATCGAAGATCGCGATGGCGGATGCTCGAAAGCCAGGTGCAACCTGCTGCAAGTACTTCGTTAGAACCCGCGTCGACATAGGCATCGCAGTTGAATGATGCCTCAAACCGACTAAGCCACCCTTACAGTAAGCGCCCGTTGCGAAAGCCCTGCCCGGTGCAGGTGAAGTCGATTCCCTGGGCGGCTCCTCGCGGGGAAGCATGTCAAATAACTCTAACACACGGCGACGTTCTAGCGGACCGGGCGCCGCCAGCAGTTGTGATGCGGCACTCTCGGGATCGCAGGTGGACTCCAAAGGAAGCGAAGAGGAACTAAAACCCGAACGGGAAGGGTGAACCGCCGTGGCCTTAGGGGACCTACAACCTGACTGGGAAGAAGGAGCAGCCGCGGCACTGCAACCTAAAGGCGAGGATGGGTCAGAACCTGAAACGACGGGCACGGGAGGAACCTTAGTGTGCCCACCTAGCACATCGGGGACCTTAATCGCCTTATCAGGAACCTTCGACTTAGAGGATTTGCATTCCCCATCTGCTTGCAGCGAGAAGTCGATGGCTGTTGCTATGAATCGACACAACTGAGGGGGCCAGCCGCGGGCCCGCGGCAAGTTCCACTGTTGCGTAGTCGGTGATTTGCCGGTGCTAATTGCATGACCCCCATGGGGGCACGACGCGGGCAGCGGCCCAACGTAGCGGTGATCCGCATCCAGCACCGGCAACCCCGTCAAGGGCCGTGGGGAGTGACGGAAGAAAGGCAAATTGCTCAAGTAACGTGTTGGTTTGGCCCAGTCCGCACCAAACTCGCATAAGTAATGCACAAAGGTTGTGGCAGCAAAACGCGGAATGCAGTCAAGTAATTCAGGCCAAACCCAAATGGAGCTCGGCACAATGCCGTCAGCGGTGCGGCCGAAGTGTTCCGGCGCTTCCCACATGAAGAAATTGCCAGCCTCGGCCGCGAAAACTGTTGCTTTCAAACACTGGTCGATAAAATGATTGGCAGAAGTCACCTTCTGCATAGACGAATCCTTAAGCCATGGAAAACCTCGGGGCCACTTGTCACCGCGGAGTGGCGGGGGCCCCGGTTGCTTATGCCTCGCCCGACTAAAAGTATCATAAGGTGGCGAAATCAAGATCACGGTTTTCGGTTGTTTCACAAGCTCAAACAACTGATCCCAAGCATCACCACAAAACAGGTTGTTTGCATCAAATCCAAAAGCGACGAATTCTGGCTGCGACAGGCTATTGCTGAGATGCGGTGCCCAATCAAAGCGCTCAGCAGGATCTGCAAAGACATGAACCACCCTTGATGCCACAGGTTGGCCAGACAGCAACGGCGGCAGCTGGTGCCCATGCGCCCCCTGCTGAGCGCAACTCTGTCACTTACCCGCTGTCGCGGCTTCATGCTGCGAGGCTGGGTGCTCGCCGAAACACCCTGCAACACGACACGCATGCACACGTGCACACTTCGGATCGGTACAGCCCTGGTGGTTGTATGCATAACACAACTGACGGCCGTCGGGAGTCGCTGACACAAGTGCAAGTTGTTTCCCATTTGACAAGACAACCTGGCCCTTGCCTTTCTTGCCTTTGCCTTTCCCTGCTCCACGACCGTTCTGATGCGGCGCCGGCGGCGGTGGAATCTCTTGCCCTTGCGTCTTATCCTTCCCTTTGCTGTTGCCCTTCCGAAACTTGGTAGGCGTACCAGCTGTGTGCAATGCCAGAGGTGTCGTAAAGTAAGCCTCTTTCAGCGATGGATCCTCACGCACTTGCCGAAGTGCCTCTGCCATGGTGGCGGTTCCCTCCAGGATCATCTTGAAAGCTTCAACCCTCAACTTATATTCGTAACTCAAGACGATGTTCCAAGGAGGCCTATTGAACTGCGTCTCTTGCCCTGAAGCAGTGGGCAACTTTAAGTTGCCAACACGATCTCCCAAGATGTACTCAACGAACTTAGTGAAATCATCAAGCTGAAGCCCTTGCAACCAAGCCTTTGCCTTAAACCGTGCACTCATGCAGAGCCATGCATGTGCCTCGACCTTCATCAAGCGTCTATAGCCCTCTGAGTGATGCGGCATTTCCAACTTCTGCATAGTCTTTGTCACCCGAACATGCCCGGTGGGATCAATGCTAGTCTGGAGGCTCTCCACCTGCGAATCCTTCTTTGAAGAGATGCGATCAAGCGAACTTGCGAGAGGCTCATTGCTCTCGCACTCCTCGGCCTTTGTTGCCAAGTACTCCGCACTTGGCGTCTCGCTTTCATTCATCTTCCCGTATGCATCCGTCACTGCCTTCAACATAGCTTGGCGTTCCTGCACTTGCAAGATTCTCTTATGGCCTAGAACTTTCGCCTCTGCACGTAGCTCGATTTCTTTACTGGCATACTCCTTGGCAAGTTCCCACGCAGCTACTATAGCTGCCACCTCAACACGGCCCGCCGGCGTATCAGGATTAATCCCGAAATCACGTGCAGCTGTCCGGGCACCTTCGCGGTTGTCGGCGATCGCCTGGAATCGCCTACGACTCTGATGGAGCCGCGCGACCTGATATTGCGTGGCCAGTGACGCACTGGCTTCCTGAAGCACATACTGCAAATCGGAATCCATCTTTGCCACTTCTGCTCTCTGATCCGCCTCACTGGGCAACGCCATGCTATCTGAAACAGCACCGTGCTGTGCAACTGAAACCGCACTCTCAGCGGTGGCCCATGGCAACTGAAAATCACACAGCTCCTAACACCGCAAGTGAAGAACTGCATGCACTCGTGACTTACACTAAAATCGTGGATCACTCACAATCACGAACATGCCGATGGTCCTGCGAAGCTGCCTTAGCCAAACTCCCTCACGCGAGCACCTACCCTTGCAAACAGCCATGTACATGCCGCACCTCGAACACAGCACATTCCTACCGCAACACACAATTTGTCGCCAAGCTTCGAACATACTCTCACCCCTCTTCGCAACTCGAGTCACTTGTGGACCCACTCTCGCTACTTGTGTCCTGATCGTCCTCGGCACCTTGATCTTCCCTCATACGATGCTTGCAATCACGACAAATGCTGTCGATCTGATCCAGTGCGACACGCTCGACAAACTCGACCCTATTGCAATGATGTGGCTTAACATGGCACGGCCCATTCAAGTGCAGCCTGCGATGGCCCGTCTTACGACTGATGCTAATGAAGTACTTTGTGGCACTACCCTCAACGTTCATCGCTTCCGGTGCCTCCTCCTCTTCGCTGGCATCTGCATCGTCCTGTTCAATAGCAGGCCACTTGTTGCCCAAGCAGCGTACGCCTTCCACAGTCCTAAGTAGATCATGCCGCCGCCTTGCCAATGCACCTGAACCTCCACGTTCGTCTACAAAGGATTTTAGCTCTTCGAGGGCTTCACTCTCTTGATACTCGCCACCCTTGCCGGTGACAATTGCTTCGCACACTCCAATCTGTATGCGATGCACAACCTCCCTTGCAGTGCGCGTGTAGTCGGCAGAACCCGAACCACCGATCATCCAACGACCCAAGAAATCCCTCTGATCCTTAGACCATCCCAACACCGCGGCTGCTGAAGTAAGCCAATTGCGTGGGCTATGCCCCGTGAAGAAGCCTTGGGCCCCTTCCACCAAGAGGTACCTCTGCAAGTTGAGGCGATAGGCCCCATCCTCAAACTTCGGCGTTGCTAGCCTCTTGAAGACCTCACGCACATAGCCTGCAACTACCTCGCTCTTAGCAAAGTGCTTAGTTGGCCCTTTCCAATCGTCCCTGGCAATCATGACAAGGAAGTCTCTCGGCTGAGTATACTTCTTCCAAAGCGCAAAGCCCTCACCCAGCCAATCAAACCCGGACAATCCTGCCTGCCTATGTATGAAGACCGAGACCTCCTTGTTGCGACGGTCTGCTCCCGTCGTCTTGGTGCGTCCCAGAGTGGCCTGGAAGCCCTGTGCTGTAAGCCGCATGGTGGCCGGCAGCATCCCTTGCAAGTCGTCCATTCGCATTGAACCATACACAGCCAGCAGCGCCACGAATGCCATTGCCCGTACATACTCGGGTTCATCCTCTCTTGCAATGTGCAGTTCAAGTGATATGATCATCGCCACCGTCATCATGGGTGCTTGCTGTACAGGTGCTTGCGCACCCACCAAGTCTGCAGTTAACGACTTCAAGTGTGCCATCCATGTTGTATCACTCGACAGGCGCTGAGTCTCTGCGACCTTTCCCACTTGCTCCAGGACGGCCAGCGACGCCTGGAAACTGTTCAGCACTGTCTTGCCACACTCGCTTTGATATCTCTCATTGCTATAATCAATCAGCTGCCGCACGCTAGTTGGCCACTGCACTTCATGGACACACTGCAGCCATGTCCTGAAGGGTTCCCAGGCCTTTAAGCGGTTTCGCAGCGTCTTGCTCCTGCGGGTTCCAAATATCCGCGGCCAAACTTCTTCGGGCCGGTCCACTCCCTCCAGCTGTTGCACCAATGGCAACTTCGCCTGCTTAAGTATCTCAGCCAGTTGTAAGGCATACTTCTTCTTCGCTAGCTGCTCCTCCTTTGCTCGCTGTGTAGCGTCGGTATTTTCTCTAAGCAAGCGCCTCTTCCGCTGCAGTGCCGGTAGCAGGACAAGCGGGTTGCTCCTTGCCAGCTCATCGAAGGTGTCCGTCAGCTTCGGCACCACACGCTGCTGAGGTAATACCTCCCACATGCCCTGCAACGACTCTCTTCGCTGTCGCTTCATCACTGATTCATTTTCCTGTGCCCATGCCACAAGAACGTCTGCTCTCTGATATTTCCCATCTCGGTTGATGCCTGGCAAGAACACCTCGATTAGTTCAGCCGCCTCCTCACGACTATCGAAAGCTGCCTGCAATTGCCTGGGGTTCGCGAATGCCCCTTTAAGGAGTGCAAGCTCCTGCCCTTGCAGCTCTGGCCATGACATCTACGTCCGAAGGAGCCTTTGCCCCACACTACCAAAAACTAAAACTGAGCCTAAACATATCGGAAAGCCGGATTCTCACTGAGAACTGAAAGGATCTGAGTCAAACTGAGAGACAGTGAGCTGAAAACGGAAACTTGGAAAAACTCAAAACTGAAAATATCTTTTCCCGCCCGGCCGCCCAAAATTCGAAGGTTTCAACAGTTCAACTGGGCAAGCCCAGTAAAGCCTTTCCGAGTTGATCTCGCCGCAAATCGCCATCCAAGTACTTACGACAAGCGTGAAAACAACTTCGTTGGCAAACTTCCGCATGCGACATGAAAGCACTACAAAGCACCACAAGGCCGTGGGACAAACGAAGGCTTCAGGCACTCACGCCTTGGCATTCCGCAGCTTCTGCTTGCACCGAAATAAAACCATCTGACTTTTCATTGCATCAAAATACAAACATCTGACTGCTTTCCGAGTTGATCTCGCTGCAAAGCGCCATCCAAGTACTTACGACAAGCGTGAAAACAACTTCGTTGGCAAACTTCCGCATGCGACATGAAAGCACTACAAGGCACCACAAGGCCGGGGGACAAACGAAGGCTTCAGGCACTCACGCCTTGGCATTCCGCAGCTTCTGCTTGCACCGAAATAAAACCATCTGACTTTTCATTGCATCAAAATAAAAACATCTGACTGCTTTCCGAGTTGATCTCGCCGCAAAGCGCCATCCAAGTACTTACGACATTGACCCAGCCCAATAAAACAGCGTTCCAAATCATCCCGCAGCCGTAAACTAGGGTATCAAATTCCGCACTTTCTCCTATCCGTCAAAGCACATGTCCAAATTCATTCAACACACAAAACAATCGGCTCCGAACAGACACTTTCGGACCGATCTGTTCTTAAAGCAGGCGCAGGTGGAACATCTTTTGCGCGGGCCGCGAAGCGGGAGTCAGCTGTGGTAGGATCAAGGCGAAGGAGTACGCATTTTTTTGCGAAACTCCTCGGTTCGCCTGTCCCGCCGTGGACGCCTGGCTTTGAGAGTCTTGGGGCCCCTTGCAATGGGGTGGAGATTCAAGCCGCCTAACACGGATTTGTAAAAGAAAGCCTGCTCGCTGCAGCTACTGTGCACAAAATGTGGATGTTCATCCACGACACGGCCCGTGCTAAGCACATACATCACAGTGTACTTGTAGAACAATTTTTTATGCATGGAAAAGGACCACTGCCTTGGGTTTCCCAAAGCAGTGCGAAAAGCAGCTTCACCGTCTTCATACAAAGAACAAAGTGCCAAGTCCAACCGCTGCACCATGTCCGTTTTCTTGTTCTTGGCATACTCCAGTTTGTACTTTGGCATAACGATGACTGAAGTAATGTCCACCGTCCGACAGTCTACCCTGATGCGGCCCGCAGTCTCGTACTTGAGAAAGGTGTTTGCGTCACCTTGCAGCATACACTACTTCACTGTTTTAACCAAGCACCAACACTGCTTTTGGGAACACGACACATGCCGCATGCCTTCCTTATCTCGCCACTGCTGCATCAAGTCCAATGTGAGCCGGTGGGATTGGATTCCTTCATCATCTTGCTCGGACTTTAACCTTTTCGCACTGTACGCAAGTGACTCAGGAGGCTCCTCGATTTGAAAGCATGCTTTGGCATACTGTCCTCCGCGCACCAGAGTCTGCAGGGTCACTGCTGTTTCACGCACCAATTGGCTGACATCCTGGTGTCGGAAGCCTTTCTTGAAAAGACCTTTGATCGAACGCCAAGCCCGCTCTTGGGAATTCGACACATAAGTACCGTAGCCCGGGCACACTTGACCGAGACCACTCTGCCAATCTGCGCTCCACCACAAGCCTTTCTTCTGCAAGACCCACTTCTCCAAGTAATCCGCGAATTTCTCCTCAAGCAAACCTACAAGCTCCGCTGCGCTACCCCAAGGCAGCTTTCCCAGCAGCAGCCTTCTGGTCCATCAACCCAGTGCTATCAAGATCGAAAAACATAGTCTATAACGCCAGCTCAAAAGATCGAAGAAACTAGTCGATCAACCCAGCTACCAAGATCGAAGAAAATAGTCTATGAAGCGAGCTCAGGAATCCACTTTACACACACACACAAACTGCGCTGTCCTGATTCCAGTCTTCGGGGTCACGCAACCTTCGCAACGTGTCTTCCCAGATGACATGGAACTGTAGTGGATGTGCGATTTTCGCGCTGAACTGGATGATTTCCGTTATCTCCAATGTCAACTCTGAGTCAACTTTCTTCTTGCTCCCGGTGCGCTTGACGTCTTTCTTTATGTGTTCTAAGTCCCGGTGCAAAGTAGCGTCTGGAACATGCACTTGCTCCCAATCCAAACCCGAAGCTTCCAATAGCTTCTGGAAAGATCGACATAAGAGGGCATAACACGGTTCATCTTCCTTGTCACACACAGCACAAACTACCGGCCAGAATCGATTGCGCACCACTCCGCCAACCTGGTGCAAGATGACCAGTCCGAGGCTAGCTAACACAAGATCCTGCACATTGGTCTTGAATGTGGCATCCATGACGAGCACACACCGATCCTGTGTGCGAAGGTAGGCAATCACGGCGTCCAAATTCTCTTGCTCGTAGAACAAGACCCGAACCGTTTCTTCTGAAACCAGAGGTGTCTCTTCCGTGTGAAGCACCACGACAGGCGAGGGTGGGTTTTGGCAAACAGCTGCAAATGTGGAAACGAACTTGCCGTCATAGGATTTGCCCTCTTCCAAATGTCGGTGTCTGACACCATCTAAAGCTCGATCACTTGGAATGTGTTCCGCCGGAATTCCCAGCTCTGTCATAGCCTTCTTCGCCTGTTTTGCTGGAAGGTGGCGTCCAAACTGGTGCTTATTCAAATGCTGCTCGACCTCTGCAATGACCTTCCCGTCGTGCTTGCGACCCTCCCGAACAGATCTTTCAACACGCACGTAAAAGACTTCCTCATCCAAATCAAGCAAGTCTGGTGGAAGTGCAGAACCTTAGCACTCTCGGACATCGCTTCACAAGAATTTTGAAACCGATTTCCCAAACAACAACAAAGCTATTTTGCCAAACTGCCTTCTTCTTTGTTGCTCACCAAGGAAAACTGGAACTTCATGGAGCATGCTTCGTGCCTGTGACAGTAACAATCTGCGTCGTCTTCTTCTTCAATTGAGAAGATACGAAGCGAAACTTGGCTTCCTTTTCCTTTTCGCTCCACCTCTTACAGCAATCCAACAATCCTTCGCGTGGTTGTACTGGCAGCAACGAATCGAAGTACCAAACTTGCTCTTGTTTTGGAGGCATGGCGGATTGACTCACTGCGCTTTCCGTCTTAAAAAGGCTGAGTCATGTCAAGCCATCAAAGAGCATGTCATGCCAACATTCCCGACATCCAGGTCTTGATCTTCAGCCCCAGCACGTTGTAGGGAAGTTCATTAATTTTTTGCCTTCATCACGATCACTTGATGTCGGTTGAAACAAAGAAGAAGTACAACAACAACAACAACAACAAGAACCAAAATGAGGACAACCCAAAACAACAAAGCAATTCAACAAATGTAGCCAAAACATGTAAGTTTTTGGAAATCCAACATAGCAAGAACTTTGTGAAAGTGAAACCAGTTCATGGAGTCCCACTCCTTTGACAGAGCACTATTTTAATCCCTTGTGCACGAGCTGGCAATAAACCCGAAAACTGGTTGGGCACCACAGGAGCTGTTAACAGTTCTATTCTATTTAGTCCGTATTGGCTCCAAGCTTCATTTCCCGTTGTGCCTGGCGAACACTTTCAAACAAATCCTCAGAGGTGAAGTTCAGCCAGACCGTGGTTCCTTCAACAACGCCATTTCAAGGAATAGTGTCTGAATTGGAGCTTCACATCGGCTCCAAGTTTCTAGAGTTCCCGTTGTGCTTGGACTCACAAACAAAATTCAACTCTAGACAGGCAGAAACACAAAAATTGAAACTTGCAACTTTTCACATTTTCTTTGCGAATTTCTGGAGCTGAAAAGAAACTAATTCAAGTTTGAAAATTGAAGGAACACTCGAATCAAGACAGCCGGACGAGAAAAAAAAAACTGCATTTTGAAGTTTCAATTTCAGCCGTGCTCTCTTAATTTAACCGTTTTTTACATTTTTTTGACATAGGCAGAACTTCAAGGGACACAAGGCCCGGAAAAAAGGCAGACAGAAGTTTTGGCTATTGTGTCTGTTGAGTTTGCACCTGCACGAAGAATCAAATTCTGGACGATTTAGCATCGAATGAAAAGTAAGTAGCCATTTTGACCGAAAAATGGTAATAAAATTGGCTGGAGACTGCGCTCGCAGACTCCCGCTCAATTGGAACCAGCGCTCCGCCGGCAAGAAGTCTGGCTTTAGGTTTTTGGGGGTTGGTAAGGTCCTCACTCCCATTGCTCTTGGCCCTGAAAGACGTTCATCCCGACCTTTTGTGGCAGCCGATGCGCATCTAGAGAGTTGCTCATGTCCTGAGGGCAGCGGAAGTGCACCTCGGTGCGGTTCCCACTTCGGGCCACTACCGGACCGCGCTGTTTCAAGATGCCAGAGTTATGTACACGGATGACAATATGGTTTCGGTTTTGGCTAATGCGAGTCAGTGTTCGCTGCAATTTACAGTGCAAACACACACTCCGAGGAGACTCCTGTGACAACACGGCACAACTGTTGTCATCGAGAGGTTCGCCAAGGTGTCAAAGCAAAAGTACATGTTTTTAAAATTCTTTCATTGTTGTTTCTGAGCAGTTCTAACACTCACAGGCAAAGGCACAAGTACACAGCAACTGTGAACACACTGCATGTGCTGGCGCAACACTCTTTTTCTCTGGTGACTTTGGGAATCCACAATCCTCATCGGTCAAACACCACCATACGGCAGTGACTAACCTAGTGCACTAGGGATGGCAGGACAGGCTAACCCCAGGGAATCCACAATCCTCATCGGTCAAACACCACCATACGGCAGTGACTAACCTAGTGCACTAGGGATGGCAGGACAGGCTAACCCCATCCGCAACGGCCTACGGTGCATCAGCATAGCTGCTGATCTCAAGAAGAGTGGCACTTCAAGAGTTTGTGTCGTTAACAAGTCTGGCAATGTGCAAGCTGGAAAGCCCAGTGCTCCAGCCGGAAGCTGAGCGCAAGAGCGGCACGAGATCTGGCATCTGTTTGCGAATGTGCCCGAGTTGGGTGGGCGGGTGGGAAAATTTTTCTTTTTGAGCCGCTGTGGCTCACACTGCACGGAGATGTATTCTGCTGCACCAAGTCTCATCAGAAACGAAACTCCCCCGAGTTTCTCAAATCAAGAATTTTAAAACGCTATCAACAAGTTGACCGCCAGCGTAATCTTCCCAGCGTCTCTTCTTGGCTGGCTTGTGGACTGATGCCTGTCCACGTCAATATTCCAGGCTTTGACCTCTCTCTCTGGACGGTTTCCCCACCCCGCCCTCCGTTCCTGCTGAGAGGATCACGGATCTAAAATTTCGAGAGGACCTCGGAGGCCTTATCGGCTCTAAACTGCAACAGAGAGGCCCACGACGCCCGCACCGGAAATTCCTAAACCCTAAACCCTAGTCGAAAATCCCAAAGACCCTCCCAATCCCCCTTCCTCGGACTGTTTTTTTCGAGGGACCTATGCGAAGCTCCTGGAGACTCAGCGGGATCCTCTGTCGTCGCGCTTCTCAGCGGGGTCTGCCTGAAAGGAGAAAAGAGGCCCAGCACAACAAGAAAAGGCTTCAGGCACCCCGAGACACTGCCTCCATGTATCGCCCACGTGGTCCACGGCTCCTGCTTCGATCTCGGCGGTCCTCGGCGAGAAGGGCTGTTGTAGGGGGCGTGCAGGGGTGCAGGGCACTGAGGCCTCGTGGGCTTGGGCCGCCTCCTGCGCTTGGCGGATGTCCTCGGGGCGAAGATCCCGAAGTCTAACGTTGGGGTCAGGAAGCAGCCGAGGCCCCTGCCCACATCCTTCTGAGGGTGACCTTCTGAAGGAGAACGACGGAAAGGTCCTTCTGCAGCAGCGCCTTAGGTCTTGGGATTACAGTAGGGAGAGGGGGGTGACAGCGGAAACGAGGTCGGAGCAAGTTCTTCCAGGGTCAGCCCAAACAGCGCACGTCGGCGCTGGTCGCTGGTCATCTGCACGAGGTCCATGCCCTGGCCGGAGCGAGAATGGAAAAAAACTCACAAGCTGCGTTCTCCGGCCTCCAGCAAAGTCGCTCTCCCGCCCCACCCGCAGCCCGATAAAACGGCTCAAGTGCTGTAAGCCTACATGCCACGACCTCTTCTAGAATTGGCTTGATGCTTGGAAAGCTCAGCTGCCGGACAGCCGGTCTCTTTTTTATCTCCGGCAGGCAAGAGGCTGGTGAACTTAACGAGCTGGCCTAAAAACGACCCCTGGGAAGACAAACGCCGAGCGAGCGGCCTTCCGAGCTGTAGTGGGTCCCTGCTGTGCTGGCCAGCTCACAAAACTGCAAAATCTCAGCCTCGGGTGGGCTGTCCTGGAGCTGTGGGCACCCGGACGCGCCACGGTCTGCTGCTGTGGTTGCCCGTCATGTTCGAGACCATGCGCTGCAACATCGCACTGTTGCTGGTGTTGTTGAACTCTTCGGCGATACACAGCACGCAGCTGCCCTCGGTTCTGTAGATGAACCGAGGCTCGGCGGGATCAACCCGGTAGGTGAGCTTCTGGCCGTTTTCCGTCACGACAGTAAACTTCTGCCTGGATCGCTGCTTGGGAGTCAGGCTGGCACTGAGCACCATCAACTCGGCAAAGTGGCTTTTCGAAACAAACGCCGGCCGAAGCTCCTTCACCGAAAACGGAAAGCCTGAGGGCCGCATCCGAAACCATGTCCGCGTACTCGACCAGCCGCTCGGCCTCCTCTCGTGCCCGATCAGCCATGGACCTGCCAGGGCCAGGCTGAGAGCGGAAAAAAACAACGGCCCGAGCCCCACCTCAGCTCAGCTCGCGTCGCCCACCCCGCCGGCCCAAAACTGATCTGAAAACGGCTGCGGCGGTCCCAAGTGCCAAAGGCTAGGTGCGGCGTGACCGGCTGCAACAAACGCAAGAAGCACTGGCAGCTCGGAGCTCGGACGACCGGAAAATGTTTTGGCCGCGCCCCCTCCGTATCACTGTCGAAGCCTCTTTGGCGGGGGAAGCTGTCGCTTCGGCTCACGTCGTCGCTCCCTGACAGTCGAAAGTGTCATCAGGGACCTCCGGGTGCAAAAAAGTCCCGCCAAGGTCCCGGCTGCTCTTGCTCTCGCCGGATCTCCTCCATTCGCAGCCTGCCAGGTCACACACGCAACGACTGCCGATCCCCCAAAAGGAAACGGCCTGGCCAAGAGCATTGTGTTGACCTCCTCGAGGAGCTGGTGCAACTCCGCTGAGCTGCACTCATCGAGCATCCGGCGGCGCTCTTCCCGACCGTGGTCGCGTTCCCAAGTCTCCTTGAGCGACATCACCTGGCCGACCAAACAAGGCACACTGGACTCAAGAGAGCAGGGATGGCGCCTCCGGGACCCAGGCCACCAAAAGAAAGCCCACCGCCCACCACGCCCGAGACTCGAAGTGGCTGCAGGGAAAGCAAGGGCTCACAAGCTTGACCGCGGAACCTCCAGGCACAAATCGGAGCTCGGATTTTTTGGCGACTGTCGCTCGCCCGGTGAGTCGGGCCCGACGCCTTCGTGGCGTGTGCGGGCCGAGCTTCACAGCCGAAAAAAGGACTGAGATAATCTCCTGTGCGAGTCCTTTGCTGCTGTACAACGGCCGTTGACAAAACCAAACACAGCTGTCTAAGCCAGCTGGAACTGCACCTTCGCCTTGCCCACCGGGACGGACTGCTTGCTCGGACTCACGAGCTTCTCGGTCTTGAAGTTGACCTGGTAAAGTTTGTAGCTCCACCAGGACTTGTCCCCCAGGCCCAGCCGAATCTTGGCCACGACCTTCTCCTCCATCTTGGCGCTCAGCACCGTCCGGGCGGCCTCGTAGTCCTCCAGGCTCCTCGGCGTGAGCTGGAACCAGCCCTCTGAGGTCCGGTGGACTTTGAGCCCCAGCACCTCCTCCACGGCCTGCTCGGGCTCGGAGCACTGCATCTCGGCATCCCGCGCCAGGTTCTCCGTGGGGGGCTCCTCGATCTGCGAGCCAGGCTCCTGAGATTCCGCGGGCTTCTCCGCAGGCGCAAGCTCCTCGGTGTCGGTGGCCTGCTCCGAGGCCTGCTCGGTCTTGTCCGGGCAGTCCTCGCGAGTCGGCTGGTCCGGCGCGGAACCCACCTTGGTGACATTCTTGCTCCAAAAAACCGGATCGATGTCATAGACGTCCTCCTTCACGAGCAGCACACCCTGGGGCATCGGGGCCAGGAACTTGGCGTGGCCCGGCTCCATCTTCACCTCCCGGAGCGGCCCCAGCGGGCTGAAGCCCGTGTTGCGCTCGACGCTGAAGCGCACGACCCTGCCATGCACGACCATCTCCCACAAGTCCTTGGGCTCTGGCGCAGTGGGAACGGGCTCCGGCATGGTGGGCTCGACGGGCTCGGTAGTGTTGGGCTCGATCTGCATCGACACGACAGGCTGCATGGGCTCCACAGTCTCCATTCGCTCGGTGGCAACGGTGGGCTCGACGAGCTCGGTGGGCTCGACGGGCTCCGGGGCAGTGGGCTCAACGGGCTCCGGCGTGGTGACGCGCTGACTGGTGTCGGCGGGCTGCTCGGAGGCAGTGGTGGCAGCAGTTGCCCCACGTCCCACAAGGCTGTCGGACCGAAGCTCGGGCTCCTTCGGCGCCAGAGCCGCGAGTCGGACCTGGACGACCCTAGCCCCGGGCACGAAGCTCTCCGGGAGCTCCTTCACACCCTCGAGATTTAGTTGGCACTCCAGCACATAGCCATCCTCGAAGCCACTCTTGACCCGCATCCTGGCCTCGTCGTAGGAGTCCCTGTCCTCGACGAAGACCTCGAGCCAGGGGCCGTTGACCGTGCCCAGGAAGCCCTGCACCCGCGCCAAAGCCGCGGTTCGGATCTCCCTTTGGCGCTTCGTTTCCTGCTCTGCAAGGGCCCGTTGGACGGCGAGCTTGTGATTCTCGGTCAGGGGGGCGTCCTCGACCTCCTCGGCCACGCTCGGCGGAGCTCTTGTGCTCTCTGCATCCTCGTCCTTTCTCACAGCTGGGGGAAAAAATGGCCTCCAGCTCGGCGGGAAGCTCCTCGACCTGGGGGGCGTCCAGCTCCGTCGGCTCGGCCAAAAGCTCCTCGACCTGGGGGGCATCCAGCTCCATCGGCTCAGCGGAAAGCTCAAGCTCCTCGACCTGGGGAACATTCAGCTGGATCGGCTCGGCGGGCACTGGGACCTCTGAAGAAACGGCCCTTTGATTGGCCGAAGGATCAGCGTCCTCGATGGTCTTTGGCAGGAAGTAATCCGCGGGATTGAAGTTGGGCACGGTGAAGCGCAGGGCCAGGAGAGCCGTCGGGGCCACGACCTTGTTGTTCGTGACATCCCGGATCCTGCCCTTCACCAGCTGCACCTCGAAGGGGCCTTTTCCCGTGATCGCCTCCAGCTTGAGGACCCGGGACCGGAAGTGAAAGTGCAAAACTTTGCACACCTTGTATATGTACTCGTACAGTATGTACACGTATTTTCCATTTGTTTTCCTGGCCGGTATTTACATGTGCATTTGTTTTACTTGAAGAGCTCCCTAATTCGTTTGAGCCCAATGTGCTGACTTCGCTACTCCGCAGGCGCTTGTGTTTGAGTGAAAATTAGCATGGTAGCGGAGCGCTTACCGGTTCATTCCTTTGGGTCTGGCCGACAAGCGTCTCCTGGGAGCCGAAACCTCACTCCCTTGCTACACGTAGCACAACGAGCAACATACACGTGCAGCCTTCGGGGTTCTTTGGAAGGGCCCAGGCTTTTCAAACTTGGAGTTTGTTTCTTCGGTGAAAGTAGCGCCTCTCGTCCTTAGCTTGCAGTGATGGCTGCATTGCCCGCGGCACAAGCTGTGCCAGATGATGACGATGACGACCTTGGGGGTCCAGTGCTCCCCCCTTTGCAGCCGATACGTGAGACTGTGTCTGGCAATCCTTGGCCCGCTGCTGGCAGTCCTGTCTCGAGCGATCAGGTGACCGCGTTGTTGCATCAGCTGGGCAACACAACAGCTCTCCTGGGTCAAGTGATAGGGCAGCGCAGTGCCAGTGATTCTTCGGTGTCGGGACTTACAGGCAAAGACATGTCTCGCATCATGCCCCGTCCAGAGCCTTTCCGTGCTGCAACGAGGGAACAAGAGCATTCTGCTTGGCCTTCATGGCTTTGGTCTCTTGAGCAGTATTTGACTGTCTTAGACCCCAAGTTCGGAGAAGAGATCGATCAGCTGAAATCAAACTTGCACCGGCAGGTGAACATTTCTCCCGCAGCCACAGACATCGTCGCGCGCTCGCGGCAGCTCTTCGCTTTGCTTTCGGTGTTGGTAAAGGGACGTGGGTTTCTTGTGATCAAGTCGGTCTCTGGGAACTGTGGGTATGAAGCCCTTCGGCAGCTCATTTCCTTGTATGCACCGCAGAGCAAGTCACGCAGCCTTGGCATCTTGACGGCCCTGACACAGGTCAGTGCTTTTAAATCTGGCGAGGCAATGTTTCCACAGATTCTTGAGCTTGAACGGGTTTTTACAGAGTACGAGAGCGCTTCGCAACAGCTTCTTCAGGAGGAGCTCAAGACGGCGCTCCTTTTGCGTTGTTTGCCCGCTGCTTCGAGAAATCAGGTTCATGCCACCCTTCCAGAGGATGCTTCGTATGCTGCAGTGAGGGACTGTGTCTTGCGCATCGAAAGGCAGCAGTTCAAGTGGCAAGGCGTTTCATACTTTGGTGATGTTGCGCAGGGTTCAGGTGCAGGGACTGGCGATGGTGCCACTCCTATGGAAATCGACCGTGTTGCCGGCAAAGGCAAGAAGGGCAAAGGCAAAACGAAAGGCAAGGACAGCAAGGGCAAAGGAAAGCATGGCAAGGACAACAAAGGCAAGGGTCATCATGGCAAGGACAAAGGTCAGTCCAAAGGCAAGCAAGGTGACAAGCCTGCAGCTGATAAGTGCTTGTACTGTAACAAATCTGGCCACTGGAAGTGCGATTGCAGGAAGGACAAGGCCGATTTGAAGGCAGGCAAGGTGCAGGCTGTGTCCGAGGAGTCGGGATCCACCGTCTCGACTGTGACTCCGTCTCAGAGTGCCTCTCAGGTTGGTGCAAAGGGTCGGGTTGCTAGGCTTGCGGAGATAGACCTTACAGCTTTTGATGAGTGTGATGAGGAGTTTCTTGATGGAGACACCCGCGTTTGCATGATCCAGTGCAGCATGGAACGAGTTGAGCATTTTTCGATCAGTGACCCCTCTGAGGTTCGTTGCAACGCTTGGGATACGATCTGTGAGTACGAGCTTTTGAGCCTCCCGAGTGATGTGCTCTTGAAGCTGTGTGAAGCCAAGCATCTGGAGTGCCATGCGGATCATTCCAAATCCCTTGCAGATCCTTTCAAGTGCCATGCAGATCATTCCAGATCCCGTGCAGATTCCTTCAAGTGCCCTGCAGATCAGTCCAGATCCCTGGCAGATTCCGTCAAGTGCCCCGTGCATCAGGTCAGTTGTGATGCCGATCAGGTAACGCCTCTCAAGCCGTCTGTGTATGTGCATGGCAGTGTCCGTGCTCTTGCTAGTGTCAACGGTGAAGACATCATTCTGGACTCAGGAGCGGATATCAGTGCACTCCCTGAGACGTACGCCCAGGTTGGTGATCCTGCTCCATCGTCGGCTCAGAGGTTCGTCGATGCTTCAGGCCGTTTGCTGCAGTCCAAAGGCATACGCATTGCAGAGGTTCGTGTTGGTTCCATCAGGTTCCGTGAAAAGTTCTTGATCGGAGGAGTTACTTGCCCTCTCCTTTCTTTGGGCAAATTGTACAAGGCAGGATTTTACGTAATCCCCTCCACTTCAGGTGACAGTGACTTCATCCTCACCAACGGTGATCTGTCCGAACCGGTCAGGTTGAAGAGGCAATCTCTATGCGCAACGGGCAGTGTGCGTGTCCTCAACGCTCTACCTTCAGCAGTGCGGGCGGTGAGTGCAGCATTGCATGGTCCTTTGCTCCGTCTTGACGCGTCAGGGTGGCAAAGGATAGGTTCCAGACGCTATGCGCTTCTAAGTTTTGGGCAGTCTTATGTCGACAGCACGCTGATTCCCTTGACTGAGTTGCTTTGGTATCGCACCACACTTGTGCGCAGAGATGGCCGGTGGACTGTTGCTGAGTTGGCAGCCGATGTGAGCTCTTTGACGGATCGTACGTTGCCGCTTGGGCCCCCGGCTGTCGAACAGGTTATCACCATTGCGTATGACGATGCCTCCCTAAGCCCTGAGAGCCTAGGGTTTAGTCCCTCTGATTCCGATGACGTGCCAAGTTCCCTTCAAGGTGCAGGTTCTGTTGAGGCTCCAGAGGTTCCAGTGCCGGATGCCGCCGATCAAGGTCCAGAGGTTCCAATGCCGGATGCCGCCGATCAAGGTGCAGAGGTACCAATGCCAGATGCCGCCGATCAAGGTGCAGGTGTAGGCGGACTTGAAGGTGATAGCGATCTCCCTCCGAGTGCTGATCAAGCGGCTCCAGTCGCTCCTGCGGCTGATGGAGGTGGAGAGGCGGCTCCATCTGAACGTGAAGTCATTGACAGCGTCACTGTGAACGGTGTTGTGATTGACCGCAACTCTTCGCTTCGGGTCATGCGTGCTGCCCTTGTCAGCCTTGGCTTAGGTAAGAATGGGTCTAAGAGCCAGTGTTGGGAGCGCTTGGTGCGCCATCTGCGTGAGGCCGATCTTTTGCGTGAGCATCAGGTCCATCACAACTTGAGCGCCGAGCTGAGTCGGCCACCACATGCACCACCAGTTCCTGCAGCTCCTTCGGACCACGATCGTGCACAGCATGTGCTGACACATGAACCGTACCAGCCCTGGTGCGATGCTTGTGTCAAGTTTCGCGGAAGACAGGATCGCCACCCGTCTGAGGCTTCGCATGATCCTGGCTCTCGGTCTGTCTTGTCTTTTGACTTTGGATACTGCTCGAGGGAAGCCGATGACGGTGTTCGAGAAGCCAAGGACCGCCTGACAGTCTTGTTTCTTCATGATCGTCACACCAAAGCCGTGCATGCCATTCCTGCGGCTCAGAAGGGCGGCAGCAGCCTCAGTCACTTGGTTACAGAATCAGCGAGGTTTGCGATATGGTTGGGTCACCGGTCCCTCAGACTCCGATGTGATAATGAACCCGCTATCCTTGCGGTGCAAGCCGGTCTCTTGAAGGCCCTTCGGAATCTTGGTGTCGACGTGTCCAAGGACACCGCTCCTGTGGAGTCTCACCAGAGCAATGGTCCGGTTGAGCAGGTTGTTGGGAGCATCAGGCAACATGCCGCTGTGCTGATGCATGATCTCGAGCAAGCTTGTGGAGCCAAGGACGATCAAGTGTTGTTTCCACCGCTGCATCCGATCTACGGATGGGCTCTTGCCCATGCCTGCTGGCTTCGCAACCGCTACACGCCTGTGCATGGCACTACTCCGTACGAGGCTGTGACTGATTCGGCGTACAGCGGCACCATCTGTCGCTTTGGAGAAAAGGTCCTGGGATACCTCAAACCTGACGGCAAATCCTCGGCGCGCTGGCGCCACGGCCTCTGGCTTGGAAAAGCTATAGGCAATGACACCCACATTTTGGGTTTGGTCGGTGGCGTCTTCGTGACGCGCTCAGTGCGAAGGTTTGAAGACAATTTCGATCCAGACTTTGCAGCCAGCTTTGATGTGAGTGTTTTCGAGCACGGGCTCTCGTCCATAGGGGGGAAACTTGTACTTGGGCACAAGAAGCCAGCCGCTCCTGTTGCAATGCCTATCCCAGCCTACGTTGGCCCTCCTCCTTCACCACCAGCCGCTGCAGAATCGCCTCTTCCTCACGAGGCTCGAGGCTCTCCTTCACAGATTGCAGGCACCGACTCGCCAGTGCGGTCTCCAACATCCATCAACTATAGCCCTTCTGATGGCATGAGTGCCACGGAGGATGCTGCTCTTTCTGATCGTCACGGTGATGTGTTGTCCACTGACGCAGGTGAACCCAGCTCAGCCGAGGCGGGGATGCCCGCAATTCCTGCCGAGGCGGGGGCAGTTGCCTCATCCGCTCCTCTGATTTCTGAGGCTCTGGGCCTCAGTGAGAATCCTCGACCAGCCAAGGTCGCCCGCAGGTCTGATGATGACCAAGTGATGGCTCTTGAAGGGCAGATTTCTTTGATTACCGCCCCTGGCTGCTGTGCGGATGAAGTGCCGGCTGGAGATTTGCTTGTAACCTCTGGAGAGGAGTCTCCCTGCGTTGTGCACATCAGGCAAGTGTGCTATGAGCATGAGGATGAAAATGTCACTTTGACGTTTGATGGTGACACGCTTGATGAGCTCGAGGATTACGACCAAAGTTTTCTTGAGGATCAGTCTGGTGACACTGAGTTGCTGCCTGAGCTGTGTCGGCCTCGCACTTCAGACATTGAGCCAGAGCTCTCTCCGGAGGAGCTCGAAGCTTTGGATGTGATTGCTGATGGAGTTGAGATTGCTAGGCTAGAAGGCATGACTGTGCTGCTTCCTGAGTCAGCAGCTCATAACGATGAGTACGCAGGTCAAGAGGCCACTCACCTCACCACGCGCATGGTGCGCACGTGGCGTGAGAAGGAGCTTGGTGGCTCCCCAGTTTGGTACCGACGCAGCCGGTACGTGGCCCGAGAGTATGCGTGGCTCAATGAGCGTCATGACCTCTTTTCGCCCGCCTCCACAGCACTTTCGAACCGCTTGCTGCCGATCCACTACCTGTGTCACGAGCCTGACCCTGATGATCCTTGGGTCATGGTCGCCCTCGACATCAGTGACGCTTACCTTAGCGTCAAGCAGACCCGCCTGGTCATTGTGCAGCATGCAGGTGTCCGCTACGTGCTGGGACGAGTCTTGCCCGGACAGCGGGACGGATCCAAGGAGTGGTACTTGGCATTTTCCAGTTTTCTTGATGAAGCCTTGGGTTTTAAGAAGTGTGATGCTCTGCCCTCGTTGATTCGCGAGCCAGCTTCCAAGTTCAGTATGCAGATGCATGTCGATGACTTGTTGGGTGCAGGCAGCAAGCGCTTTCTTCTTGAGCGCCTCCGGCCCACGCTTGAATCAAAGTATCGTGTAAGCATCCGCATCCTTGAAGCTCCGGGGGACACGATTTCGTTCTTGAAGCGGCATCACACACTTCTTGCTGACGGTAAAATGCTGCTAACACCCTCGGCCAAGCATTTTGAAAAGCTGTTTTCTGTGATGAAAATCGATGAACGGAGTGCCCCGAAGAAGACTCCTTATGCGCCGCAGCTTGATGAAGTAGACAACAGCGAGCTTCTCGCGTGTGCAGATGCAAAGGCTTTCCGCTGTGCCATTGGCATTCTTTTGTACTTGGCAGTGGATTTGATCGAGTGTCAGGGTGCCATCCGTGCGTTGAGCAGCTACATGACTTCGCCAACACGCAATGCGCAGGCTGCTTTGAGGCATCTGTTGAAGTATCTTCTTGAAGGCCAACACCATGGTCTCTTGCTTGATCGCAGAAACTGTTACAACGGAGTTTCCGGCGAGATTCCGAGACCGAGCCAGCCGATCCTGTGCTTAGAAGCTTTTTCGGACGCCAACTGGGCGGCGCATCGCGGCTCTCGCAAATCGGTTAGCTCAGGGATGGTGTTCGTAGCAGGTTGCCTTTTGTACAGCTCTAGCCGGACACAAAGGGTGATAGCTTTGAGCTCAGGGGAATCGGAATTGCTTGCGGCGACGTCTACACTCTGTGACGCTTTGTTTGTTCGGCAGCTGCTCGCTTTCATTGCCGACGATGAGCCACCCCAGATTCATCACTTCCTCGATGCCAGCGCTGCCAAAGGCATCATGGAGCGAAGCGGCGTCGGCCGCGTTAGGCACTTGAGCGTCCGAGTCTTGTGGACTCAGCAGCTTGTTGCAGATAAGATCATCATGCTTCGCAAAGTTGCAACATCGATCAATGTGGCCGACCTGAACACCAAAGGCCTTTCTCGGAGCCGCATGCTCATGCTTTTGCACATCATCGGTTGCTGGCATACTGTGTATGAGTGCTTTGTTGGAGAAGATGAGATTGCTGATCTACGCTACAAGCAGGCAATGAAGGACGCTGTGCGTGCCGTCCGCTCCACATCGAGTGCGTCCGTGAGCAAGCCTATGATTCAGGCCATTGTCATCGCTGTTGTGAGCGCCTTGAGTCGTGCTGCGGATGATGCTGACGGTGACAACGGCTTGGATGACTCAGGAGCTGATCTTCCTGATTGGGCCAACCGGGTCCTTGTGTGGTTCTTGGGACTGTGGGTCCGCGATGACACTGGTGTGTCTGTCATCGACATGCTGGTGCAGCCCCATGCTTTGATCCTTGCGTGCGTGACAATGCTGATGCTTGTGTTGTGCATCCGCACTTTGTGCTGCAGGGCATCTGATCGCGGCCAGGTCAATGTGCAGATCGCTGGCCCTCGTGATCATGTCTCCTTTCAGTTTGATCGCCAGCTCAATTTGCATGTTGGAGTTGGTGCGCCTGGGACCCCTACGAATCCTTTGTCTTTCGACTTTGACGGTGATGATAGCCCTCCACATGTTTTGTCCGCGCTACGCAAAGGTGCAAGGTCCAAAGCTTCTACCAGACCAGGTCCGAGGTACGACGATGAGGATGCTCCTCATCCCGACGCGAGTTCGTCAGCAGCACCGCCCACTGGTGCGATGAATGCAGTGCAGGCTCATGTGCCTCCTGCTGACCATGCATCAGCACCTGGAACACCAGCAGAATCCATGAGTTCGCAGCTTTCGACGCAGTCGTTCCGCGAGCTGCACGGGTACCCTATCGCTGTGGCACGGAGGATGAACCACCGTGGGAGCCTTGTGTGGGTGTCGCACACGGGCCGCTGCTATCATCGTCTCCGGTGCTTTAAGCTTGATGGGTGCGATCGTGTGAAGGCGTACGAGCGCCACGAAGCACAGAACCGCGGACTCCGTGCATGCAAGAAATGCAATCCTTGAGTGACGGTGCATGATGTATGTGCAAAGCCTCTCTTGATGGCCACTTGAAATGCTCTTGATGCGATGCTTTCTTGGTGTCAACACTCGGCGTGTTGATACCATGGGGCATCTTGTATATATCCACCTGTATTATAGCTTGGATGCTCATGTTGCTGGGTCCTGGACCCTTCTGTCAACTTCAGGTGCCGATGATCTTGAGCATATACTTGTATGGCTTTCTTGAATGTGCATATGGTGCATTTTGCACCATCAATACTAGTGACGCATGCCATTTTGGCAAACCCGAGAATGTGTGCACTTTGAGTGCACTGCTGACACGTGCGATGGCGATGATGCATTCCGCCACTGCTGAACCTTAATTAGGAGGTTCTAATACTTTTAGTCGTTGGTTGTAGGCTTCCTTCGGCTGTTTTGCGTACAGGGCAGACACTTTCTTGATTATCAACTTGTGTTTGCATGGTCCCGCATGAATCGCGCTTTCCTCACACTTTTGCGTCCTGCTGCAAGTCAGGTTTTCTTCACTTCTGTTGAGCGCTGCCAGTTTGTTGCTTCACGACCACGGGTCCACTTGCCTGAGTCAAGCTTGCAACAACAGGAGCACACTGCTACGGCGAGTGTGTTTCTGTTTCCGTAGGCAGCTGGTGCCACTGCACCCGTAGGGTAGCAGGTAGCTGTAGCCAGTTCAAGCCAAAGACCTTTCGGCAGTGCTTGTGAGCAGAGGTGCACGTTCGTGGGAGCAGTAACCACTAGTTACTTTGTTGTCGTACTCGTCATACCGGCCCTAGCGTAGCTTTGAGCTTTCGTACAGTGTGGCTTTGGAAGTCGCAAAGTTATGTGAAAGCATTGGCCTTAGTTGGACTTCGGCATGCTTTAGGCGGGGTGCAAAACTTTGCACACCTTGTATATGTACTCGTACAGTATGTACACGTATTTTCCATTTGTTTTCCTGGCCGGTATTTACATGTGCATTTGTTTTACTTGAAGAGCTCCCTAATTCGTTTGAGCCCAATGTGCTGACTTCGCTACTCCGCAGGCGCTTGTGTTTGAGTGAAAATTAGCAGAAAGCATTCGAGCTTCTGCTCCAGAGCACGGATCGCCTCTGGCCCGCCAGCCTCCAGCTGAAGTGTGGCCACGCCCTCCTCACAGCGAGCCAAACGGCATCTCAGCCCAGAGTACAAAAAGGTGCCTTGGGCCTCGAACCGGCGCATCAGCCCCTCATCGGGCTTGATCTCCACCAGCTCGGCCTCTCTGCGCCTTTTCTGTGCCAACCGGTCCTCGGCCCTGTCCAGCTTGCGCTTCTCGGCCCGCTTCTGCGCGGCGAGCTGGATGATGACGGTGAGCTCCTGCACGCTGCCAGCCTGGTCCACCGGCCCCAGGATGCGGTCCAGCCGGTCCGAGCTCGCTGCCAAAGTGGATTCCACCCGGTCAAAGCGCCTCTCCAAGCCGGCGTTGCCCCGCCGCACCTCGTCGACCGTGCGGTCGGCTTCAGCAGTGACGTGCCGCCGAGTCCTGACGCCTTCGGCCCGGCGCTCCTTCAACTGCTGCAGCTCCCTGCTGAGCTTGGCGCGCTCCGCATCAGAAAGCGTGCGGGGACCATTGGGCCCAAGAAGCCTCACCAGGTAGTTGAGGCGATTGTTCTCCGGAGCCTTCTGTCCCGCCATGATAGCAACGAAGAGCAAAGCCGCAAATTGCTTTGAAGAGCCCAATATCTCGACCGCACAAAAGTGAACGCGCAGACCTCGCGACTCAGCACCTAGCGATTCAGCACCCAATTCAGCACCTCGCGATTCAGCACCCAATTCAGCACCTCATTCAGCACCTCGCGATTCAGCACCCAATTCAGCACCCGATTCAGCACCTCGCGATTCAGCACCCGATTCAGCACCTCGTTCAGCACCTCGCGATTCAGCACCCAATTCAGCACCTCGTTCAGCACCTCGCGATTCAGCACCCAATTCAGCACCTCATTCAGCACCTCGCGATTCAGCACCCAATTCAGCACCTCATTCAGCACCTCGCGATTCAGCACCCAATTCAGCACCTCATTCAGCACCTCGCGATTCAGCACCCAATTCAGCACCCGATTCAGCACCTCGCGGCGCGCGACGGCGGGTGCGCGGGGAAGTGCCTAAAAGGTGCCTAATTTTCTGGGTGTGGCGTGAGCACTCGGACGACCCTGGCCTTCATTTTCCCTGGGCACCTGCGCTTCCATGTCACAATTGGGCAAGGAGACTCGGACCCTTCGTTTCACAAACTGAACTCCGCCACGACGTCAATGGGCTTGCCGGCTGCAAGCCCCTGGCGGAAACCCTGGATGAAAATTTCACGCCTCAGCGAAGGTCGAGTGCGAGCGAAGCAATAGGGGAAAACCCAATCAAGCGAGGAGCTCACGCGAGGACAATGCATCCCAAAACCTCGGTTCGATCATCACCTCGCGGTTGTCGATGAGGTAGACCATGCGGTGCTCCTGTGAACCTGGGATCCGGCGCCAACAGGGGCAGTGCAAGCCTGAGGCAGGCTCAGGCTCCAGCGCCCCGCTTGGACCTCTCGACGACTGGCGCCTTGCTCCAGACCAGGCCCTGCACTTTGCGACATGGGGACCTGGGCGATCCTAGTCGCAGCCCTGCGGCAGCACCGCGGGGCCCGGCCAGCCAAGCAGGGAGGAACAAAGGGCACTGCCTGGCAGCCTCGGAGCCCCAAAAGCCTGACCCCCGGAACAAAACCCCGAAGCCTGGCGCACACGAACGCTCCTACCTGCACGGCTGCACTCTGAGCTCCCGGCACCACCCGCCCCACCCACCGCCCACCGACTTGAAAGGCAAAGCTGCGGCGGCGGCAAAAAGTCAGCAAGCGGCGCGCGACGGCGGGTGCGCGGCGCGAGGTGAGGTACAAACCCCAGCGACAGGACTTCGGTTTTTTCACCCCCCAGTCGCGGCAGCACTCGTGCCCCCGGGCTGCTCCTGATCGAAGAAGAGAAAGACCTCCTCGAAGCCATCCTCCGGCGCAGCCGCCAGGGAGCTCATCAGCCTGCGGTGCCGCTCGTTCCCCGTGACCTCGCCCGGCTGGCCATCCACGGTGAACTCGTCCGGGTTGTAGCGCACCACCTTGACCACCGGAAGGGCAGCACGAATCCGACGGAGCCGCCTGGCCTCCCTGTCCCCGTCCCGCAGCTTGTGCTGGAGCTCGTCGACCTCAAGCGCCACCAGGCCCCAGGGCTGCCGGATCAGGAAGTCGATGCGAGCGAACCTGGGCTCCTGTCCGTCATGGAGGTCAACCCGGAAGCCGCGCTGGAACTGGATCTCCGCGTCCTCAAGCCAGCTCGCCACACAGTCCTCGCGGGGCACCCCCAGCTTGCGCTTCTTCTCGTGGCTCGAGAGGTGCTTGCGTAGGTCAGCTGCCTTGTGGCACCGGTAGCCGCAAAGGTGGCACTCGTGGGGCCGCTCATCTCGGTGGCGGATTCTTAGTGCTCTGCGTCGAGGCTGTGTAGCTGCACTCTTCGCACCGAAAGGGGCGCAGCTTCAAGTGCACGGAGTCCCGGTGCCTCTGCAATTGGCTCGGGAACTTGAAGACCTTCCCGCACTCGGGGCAAGCAACCATGGGACCTGGGCGGCAAGGTGTGCGCGAGTGACCGAGCAAAAGCGAGACTTAGCAGCCTCGGAGCCCCTAAACGCCTTTACTCCCGGAACACAACCCCGAAGCCTGGCACACGCACACCACTCCTACCTGCACTCCTAGTGAAGACCCTCCTACGGCTGCACTGCGGGGACCCGGCCAGCCAAGCGACGTCGGACCTGGGCGGCGAGAGAAAGGAGGAGGGAGCGGGAGCGGGGGGGAGGGAGGAACAAAGGGCACTGCCTGGCAGCCTCGGAGCCCCAAAAGCCTGACCCCCGGAACAAAACCCCGAAGCCTGGCGCACACGGAACGCTCCTACCTACGGCTGCACTCTGAGCTCCCGGCACCACCTGCCCCACCCACCGCCCACCGACTTGAAAGGCAAAGCTGCGGCGGCGGCAAAAAGTCAGCAACTCAGGGCAGTAGGGCGGGGACCTAACGCAGGGCAGCGGGGAGAGCCTACGGGGAGCGCGCACACGGACCACTTGCAGGGACGAGGGGGTCAAGCCTACAGCCGGGACCGAAGGGGAATAGGGTGCCCTGAACCCGAACTCCCGCGGCACACTTTCACAGGGTGAACGCCACTCCCTCGTTGCACCCCCCGCCGCCCCCAAACGGATTCGACGACTAGGATGTACTTGCATACTAAGCTCACCGTGAAAAATCCGTTTGGGGACAGGGGCGGTGCTCGTTGTGCGAGGCAAAACTTGGAGCTGAAAAGCTGTGCTACATCCCCATACCAAAGAACTGGTCCTGGACGAAAAGGCCGCTCATAGCATCCGAGACGAAGCCACCATCATGCTCGTCATCCTCGTCGTCCTTTTTGCCGGCCCCCAGTGGGCGGCTGTCCGGAGCCTCAGCAATCCTCTTTTTTCTGCGCCGCCTCCGGGACTCCTCCTCCGGTAGCGGCCTTTTCCCAGGCTTTGCAGCGGACGCCTTGGCCTTCTCCGACGGCGCTGCATTTTTTTCCATAGCTGCAGCAGGCTGTTGCGGAGGAATCACATTTGGTGGCTTCAAGCACGGTTTTCGGCTGCTCGGCTGGGTTTGTCGGAAGACACAGTTTTCGCAAACTCCGCACCTCGCCAAAGTCGCCGTTTTCGATCTGCCTGGGGCTGAAGCTCGGCCGGCTGGAGTAGGCGTCCCAGGAGCTCGCCCTGGTGTCCCCGGAGCTGACATCTGATGGGCCATCAGGTTGAGCATCTTGTCTGTCGTGCTCAGGAACTGCTGGTGCATATCTTCAGTTCGAAGAACCACAGTAGCAGTATGCTCGCGGATGGCGTCTATGAGAAGCTGCCCATCGCCCAGCCGTTCCAGAATCGCGCCCATCTGTTGCAAAAGCAGCAAAACCGGACTGTCGCGCGAAACGGCCAGAGCCTCCTCTACAAAGGTCAAACGCGCCTGCTCGACCCGCCGGGTGACCTCGGCTTCCATCTGGACCCTCATCTCCTCCTCAAGCAAAGCCCGGAGCCGGGAAGATTCGGCTTCTCTCCACCGCTGGCGTGACCTCTCCTCAACCTCGACTTCTTGCCGCCTTTGTGCCGCTCTGTGCTCTTCACGAACGCGGCGCTGATGTTGGCGAGCCTCCTCCTCGTGGCGACACTCCTCCTGTCCTTCTGCCAGAGCACGGTTCACCTCAGCGTCGGCTGCCACTTGCTGCTCCAAAGCACGGGCTCGCCCTTCATCACCGTCGGAGCTCACGTCCTCCGGAGGGTCCACCACATCATCCGTCGGACCGTCCACTGGCAGCTCGCCCTCCGCCCCAGACAGCAGCCGCATGGACATCATGAGCAACATTGCCCAAAACCATGCTCTGAGCAGCACCATTGCGGGATCGCCCTCTTCGCGAGACTCCGTGCTTCCTAAGTGAGCTGCTGCTCTGCTGCTGTGCTGCTGTGCGGTGCTGCTGTGCTGCTGTGTGGTGCTGCTGTGCTGCTGTACCTTAAAGTGCCCCACATGAGCTGCATGTGCCCTGGCTGAGCTGTGCCCTAGTTGAGCTGCCGTGCCCTAGATCACCTGCATGTGCCCGGGACCTCACCTCGGACCTCCTGCATGAGCTTTGAAGCATGAGATCGAAGATGCAGCCTCAGAACTCCCGTTCAGAAAGCGAACAGCCCAGCAAAGCATGAAAGCACGCTCTCTCTCTGGACGGTTTCCCCACCCCGCCCTCCGTTCCTGCTGAGAGGATCACGGATCTAAAATTTCGAGAGGACCTCGGAGGCCTTATCGGCTCTAAACTGCAACAACAGGGGAGGCCCTTCGAGGCTTCCTACGATTCTGTAGGAAAAAAGAGCTCCTGCAAGTGGAGCTTCCCAGCGCAAAAACAGCCCACGTACAGCAAGCAATCGAAACAGTTGAAGCTACAAGCTGAGATTAACATCTACCAGTAGATGCCGCAAAATCCTCGCATCAGCGTGCCAGCATTTAGCTGCAGCAAACTTATCAAGAGCATTACCACAGGAGGGCGGCGAGCCTCATGTGCATCAGAGGTGAGCCTGTTTAACGTCTTTGGTCTCGACCCAAACTGCAGATAGCAGACGTGCTTTTTGCAGCCTTACTTCAAAGCAGCAAATCCAAATGCAGCGCAAGATGTGCGATGGAACTGGGCCACACCTGCAGCCACTGTCCTGAACATCTTCTTCAGTTCCACTCTTCTCTGAAACATAATGCGCGAGCTGGAGAAACCATGGGAACCCACATGTACCCCACAGGGAACCGAGCTGACACACTGCAAGAGCCAAGGGAGCCCACCCAGACCTTTGCGCAATATATGCTGGGAAAACCATGGGAACCCACTTGCAATGCTGCAAAAAGCAAGGAACCCACAGGGAATCCACCGTCGACGCTGTTAAACCATGGGGACCCAAAAACTGCTGCAAAAAACTAGGAAACCCACAGGGAACCCAGCTGACATGCTGCAAAAGCCAAAAGAGCCTATTGGAAAACCATGGTAACCCACTTCAAATGCTGCAAAAACCCGGGAACCAAACAGAACCCACCGTATCGACGGTGAAAAACCATGGGAGCCCACTTAAAAAAGCTGCAAAAACTAAGGAACCCACAGGGAACCCACCGTCCATGCTGCAAAAACCATGGGAATCTACAAGACAGCTAAGTGATGAACATACACAGACCACGCGAAATGCTGCAAAAAAACAAGGGAACCCATATGTTGCCCACCTGAAGTGTTGCAAAAAACAAGGGAACCCACAAAGAATCCACCGTCGATATTGTTAAAAACCATGGGAACCCATTTAAAAATGCTGCAAAAACTAGGGAACCCACAGGGAACCCACCGTCCATGCTGCAAAAACCATGGGAATCTACAAGAAAGCTCAATGAAGAACATACACAGACCCACCCGAAATGCTGCAAAAAACAAGGGAACCCATATGTAGCCCACCTGAAGTGCTGCAAAAGGGAACAAGGGAACCCACCCATCTGCTGCAAAAACCAACGGAACCCACCCTTTGGGTAGTATAACACTATTAGAACGGTGGAAGGTCCCAGACATGCCGGAGTCAATCAAACTCAGTTGGCAGCTGAGTATTATACCACCGGCTTTGTCCTAAGGGTGAAATCATTTGCCCGCCACCTCTGAGCTCGTTCAGGTTCCCTCGTCTGTATCCTCACACCCTGCAGCATACAATCTCGAATCAAACTGCGGCGGATCAATAGAGTCTGCCTGTCCTAGCTTTCTGCAAGCGGACAATTTCGGATCCAGATTTCCCATGCTGCGCGTTGCTCTACGTAAAAGACTACGGCGCTCAGCTTCGACCTTGCAACAGGCTCAACATTTCAGAAGCGAATGAGCATGATATGACGGGCTCACATTCGTGCATTCGGAAAAACCTGCTAGATGTCAACAAAGAGTTTTGGCTGCCCACATGGACTACAGCAAGGCTCACTTACTCATCCTAAACCCTACACCGCAACGCAACCACGTTTTGTGGCCTTCAGAAAAAGAAGGCTGGGATTACGTCAAAGCAAGGCTTCGTCACTGACTAGCCGGAAAGTTTACCAGCTGCTCAGGCAACAGTTTGGGCAATGCTCATACATTCACTGGCTCAGATGGCAGACCTCATTGCCAGATGGCAAACCCCACTCCGCAGAGTCATCGCTTTTAGTGCCGGGCTCAAAGCCCGTAAAACATTCGTGCCCTGCCTCAGACAAGGCTTGCACACTGCTGAACCGCTCACGCTCAACCGAAGACGAAGAAGTTACTAGCTGCCACGCAACAGTTCGGGTCACAGCCAAGCTCTCTCACCCACTGCTTCGGCAGGGCTCGCACCGCTGACCACTCTCAGCGCCGGGCTCAAAGCCGTAAACATTCATTCCCTTGGAAAAGAAAGAGCGAAGCTTGGTCACTGCTCACCCGACACCGAAGAAGAATTTACGCGCTGCAGGCAGCCGTTCGTCGCAGCTAAGCTCACTCATTCACACTCACTGACTCACGTACTAAAAGCTGGCAGAGCTTAGTCACTGCTGACAGATGGCAGAGCTTAGTCACTGCTCAACAGATACTCGCTGCTGGGGCAACAGTTCAACACCAGAGAGGCGACAGCGAAGCTCACTGACCGCTGATCACTCTCAGTGCCGGGCTCAATGCGCGTTAAAACATTCGCGCCATCGTGTGAGAAACGACAAGGGTTAATTACTGCGATTCAGAAAGCTGCCGTGCTACTGTTTTGGCCTGGGCAAGTTCAAACATCTACATTCGACGGGGCAGCAGACAGAACCATGCCTTGCGAAGTCGTTTTTGCTCTGCTTTCAGGATCTTAGCGACTCTGCGCGCTTCTACCTGCTTTGGACGAAAGACAATCAAGACATCTTGTAGACACGCAGACAATACCACACCTTTGCATCCTGACGCTCCTGTCGCAGGCGGGCCAGACGGGCGGACAAAGTCTCCTAGCAACAGGCAGACGAGGAAGGACCATTTATTTACGAAGGACGTTCTACACTCCTGCGGCAACTCCACTCTTTGAGGGGGAGGAACAGGAGGTGCTTCCACGTCGGACATCGTTGCAACACATGGGCCAAAAGAACGCTCGAATTACGGAGCCAATTCCGGAAGCTGTTCTCTAGGATGCTTGGAAGGGCCTCCTCTGTGTTAGAAAGTTCTGTTTGCAAGGTTCACATGTTTGCGAGCGTTCCACTTGTTATTTTGAGTTTTGAAGGAACACCGGCAAAATGCAAAACAGAGCTGGCGAGGTTTATATACTGTTGCACGCAACGGCCAGCTGTGCACGCAGATGTGGCATCTGCTCGACGAAAAAACGGCATAACTGGGCCCCAGAAATGGCTCCCAAATCTGAGCTCTAATCTGGGGCCCCGAATTGCGTGAGCTTGTATGTCCAACGAAGAAAGCCAAAATCGGGAGCCCCGTTTCGGTGCCCGGACTAGAGCTGCTTTTTGGAACCCGTTTCAGCTGGAAAACTGCACGGAAAAACAAAATTCCTTCCGCATGCTGTTTGGATCAACGTCCAAGAAAGCCAACATGCTGTGAAATGTGAGATACTTTTGGAAAATTTGCCAAACTTGCCATCGGCTGCCGTTTCAAGACAAGTGCTTCTGTTCTTGTTCGTACAAGATCTTTCCCGCACAGGGGAGGCCCTTCGAGGCTTCCTACGATTCTGTAGGAAAAAAGAGCTCCTGCAAGTGGAGCTTCCCAGCGCAAAAACAGCCCACGTACAGCAAGCAATCGAAACAGTTGAAGCTACAAGCTGAGATTAACATCTACCAGTAGATGCCGCAAAATCCTCGCATCAGCGTGCCAGCATTTAGCTGCAGCAAACTTATCAAGAGCATTACCACAGGAGGGCGGCGAGCCTCATGTGCATCAGAGGTGAGCCTGTTTAACGTCTTTGGTCTCGACCCAAACTGCAGATAGCAGACGTGCTTTTTGCAGCCTTACTTCAAAGCAGCAAATCCAAATGCAGCGCAAGATGTGCGATGGAACTGGGCCACACCTGCAGCCACTGTCCTGAACATCTTCTTCAGTTCCACTCTTCTCTGAAACATAATGCGCGAGCTGGAGAAACCATGGGAACCCACATGTACCCCACAGGGAACCGAGCTGACACACTGCAAGAGCCAAGGGAGCCCACCCAGACCTTTGCGCAATATATGCTGGGAAAACCATGGGAACCCACTTGCAATGCTGCAAAAAGCAAGGAACCCACAGGGAATCCACCGTCGATGCTGTTAAACCATGGGAACCCATTAAAACTGCTGCAAAAAACTAGGAAACCCACAGGGAACCCAGCTGACATGCTGCAAAAGCCAAAAGAGCCTATTGGAAAACCATGGTAACCCACTTCAAATGCTGCAAAAACCCGGGAACCAAACAAAGAACCCACCGTATCGACGGTGAAAAACCATGGGAGCCCACTTAAAAATGCTGCAAAAACTAAGGAACCCACAGGGAACCCACCGTCCATGCTGCAAAAACCATGGGAATCTACAAGACAGCTAAGTGATGAACATACACAGACCACGCGAAATGCTGCAAAAAAACAAGGGAACCCATATGTTGCCCACCTGAAGTGTTGCAAAAAACAAGGGAACCCACAGAGAATCCACCGTCGATATTGTTAAAAACCATGGGAACCCATTTAAAAATGCTGCAAAAACTAGGGAACCCACAGGGAACCCACCGTCCATGCTGCAAAAACCATGGGAATCTACAAGAAAGCTCAATGAAGAACATACACAGACCCACCCGAAATGCTGCAAAAAACAAGGGAACCCATATGTAGCCCACCTGAAGTGCTGCAAAAAACAAGGGAACCCACAGGGAACCCACCCCATCTGCTGCAAAAACCAAGGGAACCCACTTACACACCCTTTGGGTAGTATAACACTATTAGAACGGTGGAAGGTCCCAGACATGCCGGAGTCAATCAAACTCAGTTGGCAGCTGAGTATTATACCACCGGCTTTGTCCTAAGGGTGAAATCATTTGCCCGCCACCTCTGGGCTCGTTCAGGTTCCCTCGTCTGTATCCTCACACCCTGCAGCATACAATCTCGAATCAAACTGCGGCGGATCAGTAGAGTCTGCCTGTCCTAGCTTTCTGCAAGCGGACAATTTCGGATCCAGATTTCCCATGCTGCGCGTTGCTCTACGTAAAAGACTACGGCGCTCAGCTTCGACCTTGCAACAGGCTCAACATTTCAGAAGCGAATGAGCATGATATGACGGGCTCACATTCGTGCATTCGGAAAAACCTGCTAGATGTCAACAAAGAGTTTTGGCTGCCCACATGGACTACAGCAAGGCTCACTTACTCATCCTAAACCCTACACCGCAACGCAACCACGTTTTGTGGCCTTCAGAAAAAGAAGGCTGGGAGTACGTCAAAGCAAGGCTTCGTCACTGACTAGCCGGAAAGTTTACCAGCTGCTCAGGCAACAGTTTGGGCAATGCTCATACATTCACTGGCTCAGATGGCAGACCTCATTGCCAGATGGCAAACCCCACTCCGCAGAGTCATCGCTTTTAGTGCCGGGCTCAAAGCCCGTAAAACATTCGTGCCCTGCCTCAGACAAGGCTTGCACACTGCTGAACCGCTCACGCTCAACCGAAGACGAAGAAGTTACTAGCTGCCACGCAACAGTTCGGGTCACAGCCAAGCTCTCTCACCCACTGCTTCGGCAGGGCTCGCACCGCTGACCACTCTCAGCGCCGGGCTCAAAGCCGTAAACATTCATTCCCTTGGAAAAGAGAGAGCGAAGCTTGGTCACTGCTCACCCGCCACCGAAGAAGAATTTACGCGCTGCAGGCAGCCGTTCGTCGCAGCTAAGCTCACTCATTCACACTCACTGACTCACGTACTAAAAGCTGGCAGAGCTTAGTCACTGCTCAACAGATACTCGCTGCTGGGGCAACAGTTCAACACCAGAGAGGCGACAGCGAAGCTCACTGACCGCTGATCACTCTCAGTGCCGGGCTCAATGCGCGTTAAAACATTCGCGCCATCGTGTGAGAAACGACAAGGGTTAAATTACTGCGATTCAGAAAGCTGCCGTGCTACTGTTTTGGCCTGGGCAAGTTCAAACATCTACATTCGACGGGGCAGCAGACAGAACCATGCCTTGCGAAGCCGTTTTTGCTCTGCTTTCAGGATCTTAGCGACTCTGCGCGCTTCTACCTGCTTTGGACGAAAGACAATCAAGACATCTTGTAGACACGCAGACAATACCACACCTGTGCATCCTGACGCTCCTGTCGCAGGCGGGCCAGACGGGCGGACAAAGTCTCCCAGCAACAGGCAGACGAGGAAGGACCATTTATTTACGAAGGACGTTCTACACTCCTGCGGCAACTCCACTCTTTGAGGGGGAGGAACAGGAGGTGCTTCCACGTCGGAAATCGTTGCAACACATGGGCCAAAAGAACGCTCGAATTACGGAGCCAATTCCGGAAGCTGTTCTCTAGGATGCTTGGAAGGGCCTCCTCTGTGTGAGAAAGTTCTGTTTGCAAGGTTCACATGTTTGCGAGCATTTCACTTGTTATTTTGAATCTTGAAGGAACACCGGCAAAATGCAAAACAGAGCTGGCGAGGTTTATATACTGTTGCACGCAACGGCAAGCTGTGCACGCAGATGTGGCATCTGCTCGACGAAAAAACGGCATAACTGGGCCCCAGAAATGGCTCCCAAATCTGAGCTCTAATCTGGGGCCCCGAATTGCATGAGCTTGTATGTCCAACGAAGAAAGCCAAAATCGGGAGCCCCGTTTCGGTGCCCGGACTAGAGCTGCTTTTTGGAACCCGTTTCAGCTGGAAAACTGCACGGAAAAACAAAAATCCTTCCGCATGCTGTTTGGATCAACGTCCAAGAAAGCAAACATGCTGTGAAATGTGAGATACTTTTGGAAAATTTGCCAAACTTGCCATCGGCTGCCGTTTCAAGACAAGTGCTTCTGTTCTTGTTCGTACAAGATCTTTCCAGCACAGTGTGAGAAAGTTCTGTTTGCAAGGTTCACATGTTTGCGAGCATTCCACTTGTTATTTTGAATCTTGAAGGAACACCGGCAAAATGCAAAACAGAGCTGGCGAGTTTTATATACTGTTGCACACAACGGCCAGCTGTGCATGCAGATGTGGCATCTGCTCGACGAAAAAAAGGCATAACTGGGCCCCAGAAATGGCTCCCAAATCTGAGCTCTAATCTGGGTCCCCGAATTGCGTGAGCTTGTATGTCCAACGAAGAAAGCCAAAATCGGGAGCCCCGTTTCGGTGCCCGGACTAGAGCTGCTTTTTGGAACCCGTCTCAGCTGGAAAACCAAAAACAAAATTCCTTCCGCATGCTGTTTGGATCAACGTCCAAGAAAGCCAACATGCTGTGAAATGTGAGATACTTTTGGAAAATTTGCCAAACTTGCCATCGGCTGCCGTTTCAAGACAAGTGCTTCTGTTCTTGTTCGCACAAGATCTTTCCCGCACAGGGGATGCCCTTCGAGGCTTCCTACGATTCTGTAGGAAAAAAGAGCTCCTGCAAGTGGAGCTTCCCAGCGCAAAAACAGCCCACGTACAGCAAGCAATCGAAACAGTTGAAGCTACAAGCTGAGATTAACATATACCAGTAGATGCCGCAAAATCCTCGCATCAGCGTGCCAGCATTTAGCTGCAGCAAACTTATCAAGAGCATTACCACAGGAGGGCGGCGAGCCTCATGTGCATCAGAGGTGAGCCTGTTTAACGTCTTTGGTCTCGACCCAAACTGCAGATAGCAGACGTGTTTTTTGCAGCCTTACTTCAAAGCAGCAAATCCAAATGCAGCGCAAGATGTGCGATGGAACTGGGCCACACCTGCAGCCACTGTCCTGAACATCTTCTTCAGTTCCACTCTTCTCTGAAACATAATGCGCGAGCTGGAGAAACCATGGGAACCCACATGTACCCCACAGGGAACCGAGCTGACACACTGCACGAGCCAAGGGAGCCCACCCAGACCTTTGCGCAATATATGCTGGGAAAACCATGGGAACCCACTTGCAATGCTGCAAAAAGCAAGGAACCCACAGGGAATCCACCGTCGATGCTGTTAAACCATGGGAAACCATTAAAACTGCTGCAAAAAACTAGGAAACCCACAGGGAACCCAGCTGACATGCTGCAAAAGCCAAAAGAGCCTATTGGAAAACCATGGGAACCCACTTCAAATGCTGCAAAAACCCGGGAA
>CAJNDT010000131.1:272500-299750 GCA_905221615.1 Symbiodinium sp. CCMP2592 | reverse complement strand
TCTGTGCCTCTACCTGATGATCCTGCTTGATTTCTTCTCTTCTTTATCCGTGTTTTTCTTCGTGAGGCTTGTGATGCATAGTATGTATAAGACGTTTGATCGTCATAAGCGGCATAATTCCAACTGGAGTCAGTATAATAACTGTCCTCATACCAGGAATCCCAGCTCGGTGCGGTGGAACTCTCATAGGCCTGTGGAGATCCAGTTTGGTCTCCTTGTAAGGAGGCAGACTTAGCTGTATCCTTACCTTTGCCGTTTGCCTTTGCGCCTTTGAAGGAGCTTCCTTTATCTCCTTTGTCCTTTCCTTTTCCTTTGCCTTTTCCACCTTTTCCTTTTTCCTTTCCTTTACCTTTACCGAAATAGCTGGAATCAGTTGGATCATGTTCTGCCTGGTTGGATCTCCCTTTTCCGCGGTATGACCTAAAACGGCCACGTCCTTTTCGCTTGCCACCCTTTGCTCTTCCCGGTGATCCGGGACGCATTCTTGGTCTTCTTCCCTTTTTGAATCTACTTGCAACGAAGGCCTCATGGTCATCAACTGTCCAGAAGACAGCTTCTTCATCCTCGGCGGCAAGAAAGCCTTCCTCAAGGGTGTCTTCGTCTTGGAGACAGAATCCATCGACTCCATCGTATTCACCCTGATCGAGGATGAGGAAGTTTCGACCTCCGCGTTTGCGGCGTTGGTCTCTCCTTCCATGGCGGTCCTTCTTGTGAGAAGAGTGGCGAATGTTGGGATCCTGCAGACCAGTTCTGGTCGTTGAGAACTGATCGAACATGGTCTGCCGTACCACAGGGTACGTGTAGGTCTCAATTCGGTGACCTTGGTTGGTCAATGCTGTTACCAACCTCTCACGTTGCATCTCATTTAGGTCGGACTGAACTAGGAAGAGGAGAGCTAGGAGATTATCGTTCAGAGGAAACGCTCTTCGATGATTGTCAAGGCGTTCCTTGTTCCATGTTTCGAAATAGCGTGCGGCATATGTGTCTCTCTCGGCTGCATCCTGCATGCGCAAGAAGGTTTGGTCTGCCTGCACAGCTTGCATGAAATCTGGATGGGCATCCTCCAGAGCTATCTATGGTAAGAGATCCATCCATGAGTTTTTCACGCGCTGTAGCACGATCTCAAACTTGGCAATCCAAGTCACAAAGTCTTGGTTGCCCTTCCATGCCTTGAATAGGCCTAGGAAACGCCACAGGAAAACGTACTGTTCTCCTTTCACGAAAAATGGACGCATCTTCTTCTTGAAGTAATCTACTCCATCTGGGGCTGCAAGCCTTTCTCGGTTCAGTGATTCCTTTTGTACTGCGGCCAATACGGAGAGCCTCGTCTTGAGAGACGGACCTCTTTTGGTGTCATCCAGCGTTGTTATGTCGCACCAGTCGTCAATCAACTGTTCATACTCAAACCACGAGGTGGTGCCATCATAGGCAGGCGCGATCTTGGGCGTTATGCCTAATGATGCCAGCATGCGGTCAGATGTTGCATATGACTGTGCGACATAAGTGGCTGGACCTTGGGAGGTCTCTTCGTTCTCATATCCCCCGGAGGATTGGGAACTGTCGTCGGCTTCGCTATGCGAGCTCGACATTGTGCTGCCTCTTATCCGCTTGGTTAAGAGTTCGGCGAGGCCGACCGCTGTAGCGGACTTTGGGAGGCGGGCGGCCCTTTCCGGGCTCCGCTACCAGAAAACTGAGCCGATACACCCACAAGGAAATGCTCCTTGTTAGGAGGTGTATGACCAGTTTATTCCCTAAGGCTCAAAGGGCAGCGCCCTGCACACGGACAGTAGTTGTTTTGTCTTGCTACGCAAGGAGAGCTTGTCTTGTCTCAATATGGTAAAACCACTTGAGCCAATGGGCAGCGGAATGTATATGTATGAGCATGCAGCCATTGCTGTAGGTACCTGTTAGAGCTACCCCTTTAGAGGGTTACGCAAACCCAAGGGGGGCTAAGGGGTGCTTAAAGGGCAGGGCATTTAAAGGGCTTTAAGGGGGGCGTAAAAGGGGGCTTTTAAGGGCTTTAGGGGGGCTAAAGGACTTCGACCCCTTTGCCCCACCTGTTTGAGCGTACAACCTCTAAAGGGGTAGCTCTAACAGGTACCTACAGAAATGGCGATGCTTCATACATCTACATTACGTGCCCATTGGCTCACAGTGGTTTTTACTATTGAGACAAGACAAGCCTCTCCTTGCGTAGCAAGACAAAAAAACCTACTGTCGGTGCAGGGCCGCTGCCATTTAATCTTAGGGAATAAACTGGTCATTACACCTCCTAACAAGGAGCATTTCCTTGTGGGGGTATCGGCTCAGTTTTCTGGTAGCGGAGCCCGGAAAGGGCCGCCCGCCTCCCAAAGTCCGCTACAGCGGTCGGCCTCGCCGAACGCTTAACCAAGCGGATAAGAGGCAGCACAATGTCGAGCTCGCATAGCGAAGCCGACGACAGTTCCCAATCCTCCGGGGGATATGAGAAAGAAGAGACCTCCCAAGGTCCAGCCACTTATGTCGCACAGTCATATGCAACATCTGACCGCATGCTTGCATCATTAGGCATAACGCCCAAGATCGCGCCTGCCTATGATGGCACCACCTCGTGGTTTGAGTATGAACAGTTGATTGACGACTGGTGCGACATAACAACGCTGGAGGACACCAAAAGAGGTCCGTCTCTCAAGACGAGGCTCTCCGGATTGGCCGCAGTACAAAAGGAATCACTGAACCGAGAAAGGCTTGCAGCCCCAGATGGAGTAGATTAATTCAAGAAGAAGATGCGTCCATTTTTCGTGAAAGGAGAACAGTACGTTTTCCTGTGGCGTTTCCTCGGCCTATTCAAGGCATGGAAGGGCAACCAAGACTTTGTGACTTGGATTGCCAAGTTTGAGATCGTGCTAAAAAAAAAAAAAAACTCATGGATGGATCTCTTACCAGAGATAGCTCTGGAGGATGCCCATCCAGATTTCATGCAAGCTGTGCAGGCAGACCAAACCTTCTTGCGCATGCAGGACGCAGCCGAGAGAGACACATATGCCGCACGCTATTTCGAAACATGGAACAAGGAACGCCTTGACAATCATCGAAGAGCGTTTCCTCTGAACGATAATCTCATAGCTCTCCTCTTCCTAGTGCAGTCCGACCTAAATGAGATGCAACGTGAGAGGTTGGTAACAGCATTGACCAACCAAGGTCACCGAATTGAGACCTACACGTACCCTGTGGTACGGCAGACCATGTTCGATCAGTTCTCAACGAACAGAACTGGTCTGCAGGATCCCAACATTCGGCACTCTTCTCACAAGAAGGACCGCCATGGAAGGAGAGACCAACGCCGTAAACGCGGAGGTCGAAACTTCCTCATCCTCGATCAGGGTGAGTACGATGGAGTCGATGGATTCTGGCTCCAAGACGAAGACACCCTTGAGGAAGGCTTTCTTGCCGCCGAGGATGAAGAAGCTGTCTTCTGGACAGTTGATGACCATGAGGCCTTCGTTGCAAGGAGATTCAAAAAGGGAAGAAGACCAAGACTGCGTCCCGGATCACCGGGAAGAGCAAAGGGTGGCAAGCGAAAAGGACGTGGCCGTTTTAGGTCATACCGCGGAAAAGGGAGAGCCAAACAGGCAGAACATGATCCAACTGATTCCAGCTATTTCGGTAAAGGTAAAGGAAAGGAAAAAGGAAAAGGTGGAAAAGGCAAAGGAAAAGGAAAGGACAAAGGAGATAAAGGAAGCTCCTTCAAAGGCGCAAAGGCAAAAGGCAAAGGTAAGGATACAGCTAAGTCTGCCTCCTTACAAGGAGACCAAACTGGATCTCCACAGGCCTATGAGCGTTCCACCGCACCGAGCTGGGATTCATGGTATGAGGACAGTTATTATACTGACTCCAGTTGGAATTATGCCGCTTATGACGATCAAACGTCTTATACATACTATGCATCACAAGCCTCACGAAGAAATACACGGAGAAAGAAGAGAAGAAATCAAGCAGGATCATCAGGTAGAGGCACAGATCCGAGCGCGCACCAAGAACCCGTGTTCAACTCATCAGTGAGTTACGTGCCCCAGGTCTTTGAACCATCAGAGGGGCAAGGTGTTGAAACTGCAACAGCGGTGTTTCCGTTGCAGCACACCGTCCTATCTGCTCTCACAGAGCGGATCAATCTTGATAAGAGCCCTACCTTTGTCATACTTGGCTCAGGTTGTACTAGGGCTATGGGTTCCCGCTATGCGGTGAATAGGCTTATCAAGGCCGTGAAGCAACGTGCCCCAGGCATGATTGATTTCACTTTCTCACCTTCGAACACGAAGTTCTCTTTCGCAGATAGTGAAACAGCTCTTATCAAGGAGCGTGTAACTCTATGGTTCAACACAACTCCAAGAAGAGATACAACCATCGAGGTTCTGGATCAGGGGAGAGTTCCCATTTTGTTCTCAATCGAACAGATGAGGAATCTAAGAATGACCCTCGAGTGTAGTCCCACAGCTGACCTAGCAACGTGTGAAGCTTTTGGTCTGTACAAAACCCCCCTTCCGATTAGTACCAATAACCATTTGGTATTGGACCTTCTAGGCTTCACTTCCACCAGAAAGTATCTCCCTAAGTCAGGTACGTCGTTCAGTGCGACGGAGACTGCTCTAGGAGCTAAGAAGCCAAAGGAAGAAAGAAGATCTTATACTAAGATCCCGGAAGGTCGCTGTCCAGCCTGCGCAGGACAGAAAAAGCCTCATACGTTCCTCAAAGGTTGCGACAAAGCACATGAAGGAGCAGCTGATCCACCACCGAAGGGCATTCCAGGTAAGAAGAAGCCTCTTCCATCTGATCCGGCAGAATCATCTGCCAAGAAACCTGATCCACCAGAACCATCTGGTGATGCTCCTGAGCCTTCCGAACCATCGGAACCATCATCAGGCTCTAGAGACAAACCTGCAGAATCATCGGCACCGCACGAACCTCCAGAAGAAGAAAGACTTGAGGTTCCACCTGCGAAGACAAAGACTCCAAAGGGTCTTAAAAACCTTCTGAAGAAAACCCGCAAATATGCGGTCAAACCTCCTGTTGAGGAGAAGTCTATCGTCCCAGGAGCTGATGACGGGACGGAGGTAAAGCCGCTTGAGTCAAGAGAATACCCGGCTCCTGGTACAGACTCACCTACAGGTGAAGAGATTGTCGCCGAACCATCGCCATCTCTTCCCATTGCTCTTCGCAGGATTCATGAGAAGCTTAAGGACCCTGTAGAACTCTATAAGCTTCACCTTAAGCACCGTCATATGAGTACGGATCAGTTCAAGCGACGCACGAAAGCCTTACAGATCCCAAAGGAGATATATGAGCTATATGACCAACTGGTCAAAAAGTGTTCAGCCTGTCAGGAACACGTGAGAGCTCCTTCAAGAGCGAAGATTTCCGGTTTAAGATCAGAGACTTTCGGTGATCTCACCTTCGTAGATCACGGTGAGCTTCCAATTCCCGGCAAAAATAGTCGCTTAATATTTCTTATTCTCTATGACGGAGCAACAAACCTGTTGACTTCCGAAGTAGTCCAGGATAAGGAAGAGCATACTACAATGTCGATTATGAATGACTATTTTGAGAAATTTCAGATCAACCCAAGGGTTGTAGTTGGAGATCAAGCATTCATGACTCCAAAAATGGAGGCTTATTACAATCGGCAGAATATCAAGCCTGTGGCAACAGGACCTGGAACACCATGGCCCAACAGGGCCGAAGCTGCTGTAAGATTGCTGAAGCATCAGATTAAGCTCATACTTCAGATCCTGAAGGATGGTGACCCGCAGTATAACGGAATCACCATGAAGTATGGCAACCTCGTTCGCCAAGCATGTTTGGCAAGAAACTCTTCGATTACCTACGGAGGAGTTACTCCTTTAGAAATGGCCTTTGGAAGGCGTCCTCGAGATGTTATAACACCAGAGAACGCTGATCCCAATCAGTTGACAGGTAATCCAACTGATACGGAAGTCACTGCGAGAGCCATTAAGGAGCTTGCCAACAGGGCTTACCAAGAGGCACGCCAATCTGATGATCTGCGCAAAGATCTTGCGGCCAGACTGTCAATGACCGAAGGACCTTTCTCTTTGGGAGATAAGGTTTTCTACTGGTCAGAGGATAAGTCTAAGATTGGATCAACTGGGTCCAAACATGGATCTTGGCTAAAAGGAAAGGTGATCTCCGAACTCGGAGGATCCATGGTAGGTGTGGATCTTGGAACACGCATCGTCCGCGTTAATATCTCAAAACTGAGGAAAAATTATGACATAACATCTGATGTGGAGATTCCTCTCGCGCCTGATGAGGAAACTCTGACGTCAGAAGGTTCTGACCACGCAAGTTGCATGGTCACCTTTGATGCTTCCCTGCAGTCGACAGACCTAACGGTTCCGCATCAAGAGTGTCACTGGCAGGTCACCAGCACTGGGAAGATTGACTTCCTAGAACTCTACGGTGGATCTCCCCGTATGAGTCACAAGGCTGCCCTGTCAGGTCTGCGAGTAGGTCAGCCAGTCGACTTGCGTAGTGGTCTAGATCTTGAGCAACCGCAAGGTCGCTCCAATCTTCTTAGGATCATCAAGGAACAAGAACCTACTATTATTGTTATGTCACCCGATCACTCTCAGTGGTCTAGCTGGTACTCACAGTGGAAGAAAGGCTCTGCCAAGAGACTTTCTGTTTTAAAATTCTGTGAATCGGTCGCAGACCACCAAATGAAGCTCGGACGTTACTTTGTTCTTGAGAACCCATACTACAGCAGGCTCTGGTCTTCACCAGAAGCAAAACGCCTGTTTTCCAACCGCAAGATCAGCTATGAGGTCTGTAACCTACAAGCCTATGGCATGAAAGATCCAAAAGGATACTATGAATCGAAATCCTCGATTTTCATGCACAACCTGCCACCGCAGGTTCTAACTCCTCTCCAGAGGCATTCTGCCAAAACGAAATCTCCAACATCTCCACCAGGAGACGAAAAGGGTATTCAAGGCTACGGTCTTAAAACGAAACTCGCACAAGTGTATCCTTATGAATTCTGTGAGACCTTTGCCTCGTGTTTGGCAAGATTCCTGAAGAGAGATACATATGCATCTCATCTTTCTTTAGTCACAGACATACTAGGATACTCTGGAGATGAATGCCTCCAGGGACTTTCGGAACTTCTTGACCAAGAGTATTCACTTTTGACAGCAAATCCTCTCAAGGATTCCAAACTCCTGCAAGATCCGAAAATCAGATCACTTGTTGCTAGAGTAAATTCCTTATCGAGTAAAACTGAATTACCATTGCATCATTCCAAACCATCACCGTCCCTTGATGCCTTGGTGTCAGACATTACTCGCCTTAGATCAAGACTCTTACCAGGGTCTGGTTTCGAACAGTGTACTCTATACAGAGGTACATTTGGAACAGTCAAAGCACTCACCAGTGTAACTGATGGCGTTCTTGTCTTCTGGAACAAGAAGAAGCCCAATTCGACTATGACGTGTTGCTTGCCGCACCAGGTTTCCTGGAATAAAGTACACCCATCAACCTTCTCGGGGGTGCTCTTCCAGATGACAGGCGGCAAGACTTCACCGTCCGTGCGAACACCGCCGGATGTTATCATGTCGGACGAAGAGGTTTCGCCGTCAGACCCGTCAGAACCCATGAGCACTAATCGCTCACGGATCACATCTGACGATGTCTCTATGCCGGAACCAGATCAGCCGATGCCTCCCGGCACGCCGCCGTCGCGTCCTCCTCCTCCCATACCTCCACCGCGACTACCGGCCGTTTCCTCCGATGAGCCCGTGGCTCCTGCTCGGGCTAAGCCTCGCGTGCATCCGCCTCCTCGCGTTCCGTCTCCTCGGCGTCTGGGGGGTGATGTGTCGCCAAGGTCTTCATCGGAAAGGAAAGTTTCGCCGCACAAACAGAAATCACCTTCACAGGTGCCGACACCAAAACCTAAACCGAAGGCACATCCACAGGGACCCATTCTTCCGTTACAACAAGATGAAGAAGATTCTGAAGAAGAACTGGTCCCGGACGACCCCGGACAACCGTCCGCTCCTCCTCACACCTCTGGTTCACCAGAACCGGAGAGCGATGCCGAGTCAGAAGACACAAGGTATTACTCTGATGAGGAAGGTGACCTGGTCGTAGATGAGAAGGACTGGATCCTTCTCACAGAAGAACAGAAACTGTGCAGTAACACAGGTTCTTTCTCCATGCCTCGGTACATGCATGGCGGACCCGTAGACATCAGAGAGGTAACATCAAGAGTGAGGTCAGACCGAACACGGTATAAACCCACCAAAAGGTTCCGATCTGACATCCGTGAAGAGTATGATCTTCTCACGGAAGAGGACAAGGCCTTATCCCTAAGTTCCCCCAGGAACTCAGCAAATCTTGACCCAGAAGGCACAACGGAAGGAGGCAACCGCCAAAGGAAAAGCGTGAGATGAAGAAACAGTTTGATGAAGCGAAAGCAGCAGAATATCAGAGCTGGCTAGACAATGATGTCTTTGAGCTCGTCGATACACGGAAACTCGGAAACATCCGAAATTATGTCACTGGTCGATGGGTCCTGACTCTAAAAAGAGATAAGGACGGAAACTTCCTTAAGTGCAAGGCCCGATGGGTCCTAAGAGGTTTCCAGGATCGACAAAAGGACATACAGCAAACTGATAGTCCTGCTGCGAGTCGCCCAGGTTTCCGCTTAGCGATTCAACTAGCAGCTAACAAGCTGTGGAATCTGACACACATCGACCTAAAGACTGCTTTTCTGCAGGGTGAAGCCTATGATGAGTCGAGAGACATAATCTGTCAGATTCCTCCTGAAGCAGGTTATCCTCCCTACATTGCAGCGAGGATGAAGAAACCCGCTTATGGACTTAACGATGCACCTCGAAGATGGTGGAACATCGTTGATAAGGCACTCCTGTCTTACGGCCTGGTGCCAACCCGTGCGGATCGCTGTACATATGTTCTGTATGGTAAGAAGTCTGCAACAGCAGATGCTGAGCTCAAGAAGTCTCAGCCAAAGACCATGGAATCAGCGATTGACTATCTCCTAGATCCCATAGCAGGCAACAATGCCAAGGGTAGACAGGTACATGGAGTAGTCTGTTTACATGTAGATGACCTGTGCATGGCCGGTGATGACACCTTTCGTAAGGCCGTGATTGAATCGATCAAAAAGGAGTTTGCAGTCGGTTCTGAAGACACGAACGATATTATGTTTGTAGGACAGAGATTAGTCTGGAAGGATGCTACAGCATCGGTACCAGCACATATCTCAGTAAATCAGAACCTAGCTGTTGAAGCTCTAGAGGAAATTGTTTTTGATAAGAAGCTCAACAATGAGCAACAATGCACACCACAGCAGCACACTGCTTACAGAAGTGTTTTAGGACAGATCAACTGGCTACAAAGCCGGACTCAAGCTCACATCTGTTATCGCTTCAGTCGGTGTGCGAGTAAGGCTGCCAAGCCTACTATCGGTGATATTCGAGAATTGAACAAGCTTGTTAGGATTTTGAAGTCTACTGAAGTAGAACTGCGTTTTTGGCCGCTGAAAGGAAATCTCAGAATCCTCGGTTACCCTGATGCTTCCTACAGGAACAATGATGACAAATCATCTCAGAGAGCACATGTTATTTTCCTTGCTGAAGATCGAAATCCAAAGCTAAAGGGAATGAAACAATCAGCAGCAGCTGCTTCTTCCAAGAAGAACGATTTCTCTGAATCCTCTATTAAGGAAACATCCTCGAGAGGTAGCCTGGTGGATTATGAGTCTCACAAGATTACGACAACCACAATGTCCACAACAGTGGCAGAGCTTAACGCACTGATGCGTTGCTTTGGTACTTGCCTGTTCCTCAAGGGACTTTGGGCAGATCTCTCATCAGAGACCGTACCCATACATATCAGAACAGATGCGAACAATCTTGTGACAACAGCAGGCACGACACACCTTCCAGAGCAGAAGGAAACTCACCACCTCATTCAGATGCTTCGTAAGGAATCCAACTCTGGATCTTTAGATGACCTAGCTCATGTAAGCTCGAAGTACTGCCTAGCTGATGCATTAACAAAGCACTCGGCGCAACCTGATGAGCTTATCAAGGCTCTGGAAACAGGGAATTTACCAGAAACAGACATTCATCCACCCTTCCGTGAACTTCTTCAACATAAAGCTTTCACTGTTCGGTGGATCATAGACAATCTCAAGAATGCCGCCACAGCGGTAGCCTTCCTTGGAATTGATATCTCAACAGAGATTTACCGATTATTTTACTGCCAAGGAATATGGTGGTAGTCTCGTTTGCTGGTAGCACAACCATGTGCTGGATTTTCTATTTAGACTGTTTTCCGTCTAAAAGAAAATTTGTGTCTGCGAGCTGCGTTTTCATTAAGATCGGACATGTTCATGAGAATTATATGTTCTGTATCATCCGCAGCCGCTTTCAGCCTCGAGCCTCACAGCAATCAGCCTTTCGGGCTAACCAAGCGTTCCTGATCCTGTTTGGTCATTGTGCCGTAATGAGCACACGATCAAACTTCCGTAGCCGTGATGGACACGCCCTACCCAGGGCAGTGCAGGCGTACCATGAGCGACATCCACACATGGATAGCTCGTACCCCGAGTCTCGTCGGGAAGCATCACGTCGAAACACCGAACACGGTGGACACCGAATTCACAAACGTGAGAAAAATCACGAGCCTCAATTCATCATCATGGGTCACCAACAGGTGTTCAATCCGCATCCAAGAGATCTTGCTCAATTGATCTCACGATATGGCCATGCGAGTGGAGCAAGGCTCACTCTAAACTCCAGACATGGAGTCAGGCTCTACGAAGGAGTCCTTCAAGGACCATGGGACAACAGTCCCCTTGTATACTGGGATAACAACGTCGGTAATCACGCTCGTGATCCACGCCAGTTCTGTACGATGCTTGCACATCACCTTCAGACAGGCCTCCCACCGGAGGTAGAACAATGTGTGAGCCTTGATGGATCCGGAGAATATGACTATTCCTCCTCAGTGCCAAAACTGGCAGATGTAACAGGTCTCTCACCAGAGATGTGCTTCCACATTCTTTCCAAGACCAACAGAGTCGGAAGGTGGTTGGCACACTCAACAAGACACCTTCAGAACCAGCGCCCAGATCTCTTTGCTGGCCAACACAATTATCTTCTGGACATGTTCAAGTTGGCCGATGCAGAGCTCGCACAGTATACACCACAAGAGATCGCGCTTGGTGTCCTCCTCAACACTAAGTCTAGGTTTGTGGTCACCATGGTTTATAACAAAGATGGCAAGGCCGAAACCACAGATGCCGCCGTTAACATCCCACCGGATGCAAATGTGTTGACCATGAGCAAAATTTTCCTTTCGGCAGTGGGAGGACACGGTTCACGACGAACTCTACCAAGAGCTGAAGAACCAGATCCTGAAGAAGAGAGACCAAGGTCACACATGACCATCTCAGACTTCATGGCAACGGGGAGCAATCCAGTGCAGTCCCGTGCACAGCGTCTCTCCACTAACGCGCCGAGGCCCGTCGGCATGGAGGATTTTGTTCGACAGAACAACCCTTGTTACATCATGCATGCCACGGACCTACAGGCATTATCCTCAATCCTGAGGCACGGTCTGGTACCATCAAACCTCCTAGCGCAGGTGGTTACAGCACCAGATTTCCAAGCTCTCGTGAATGAAAACAGTCGTTCCAACAGGGACACTGTTCAGTTCTCAACGCTAAACCTGGCGAATCCCAATCCGACCATGTTGCGTGCCAATAAGGCACTGCTTCTGGTATTCGATGCAAATAACGTAGTGAACGAGGTCACAAACCTGTGGCAGTCGCAAGTAGGGATGTTTGCTACACCAGATGTAGTGCATGCCCGTACTCTTAGCGCCGTATTCGCACCCTCTGAAACACTCTGGGTATCATCGCAATACGATGAGCTCAAGAGCATCGGACCATGGTGGGCAGACCATTGCTCCGAACAGATGCCGTCAGCGACTTACGAGTCGAAGAAATGGTGCGCAAATTACGGCCGAGAAATCGAATCGGCACTTCGAAAAGTGGCAAGGCGAAATCTGCCACCAGAGCCTCCCAAGGCTAGATCTTCTCACAAGAAGTCTTTTTCTCTGCCAAAGACAGAGGCTGACACAGCTCCAAACCTGGAGCAAACCGCTTCTGCAGGTGAGGTACCTCCGAAAACGGAGACTACTGCAAAGGAGATCCATCCGAGATCCAAGCTCGCCCGGCAGGCCGAGGCTGACAAGGATCCGGACAGTCTTATGGGACAGCTCTGGAACTCCGACGGCACCAGAAGCGCCACCGAAGTTCTTAAGATAACGACAGGTCACAAACCTCCAGAACCTGTTCAGGATACTTCCGCCAACGTAGTTCCTCCCAAGGAAGAATCTTCTGGAACAGAGACGGAACCTGAGGAACCGGATCCTAACCAGGATCGTGACGAAGAATCAGACGATGAGTCGGCATCAAGCGAAAAGAGCTCAAAATCTTCGTCATCCTCAGAACTCCGAGTTGATGTTAATCCGTCTCACAAGACGAACTCTGCACCTGCAGCGTCGGAGGAGAAGAAAGAATCTCCCACGGAAGAGATCACAGAGAAACTTAAGAAGGTCAAACTTGACCAACCAAAGCCTGAAGCAGAATATGTTCAGAGTTCAGACGAAGAGCCACAGAAACCAAAATCTCCTAAAAAGGAGAAGGAGAAATTCCTAGTTCTCTTCGATCCTGAAACAGAAAGTTATTATCGAGTCAACAGAAGCAAGCTCAACCTCGAATACGAGGAACCTGCTGATGAGGAAGATCTCGTAAGAGAACATGAGCGCATCAGCGCTCGACTTCGAGAAAATCGCAAGCACCGAATCTCGAAGTCATCGTCTAACCCGGCTATGCAACAGGAAATGAAAGAGAGAATCTGGGTTAGTCGATGGAATCGAAAAATCCGAAGTCCACTCATGATCAAGGATTCTGAGGCTCCTGACGAAGAGGAGTGGGACAGACCCAGAGATTCGGCATCTTCCTCCTCTGCACCTCCTACCAAGGAGAGATTTGTAGGAGTACGCAGGACAGCCATGAGTCTTAACCAAAGGATACGGCTGATGACACGACCAGATAATCCTCTCTGCGATCTTTGCAACCAGCCTACAGGCTATTTTTGCTATTCCTGTGGTACGATTGTATGTGCAGACTGTCGACTTACCCCACAGGGTAAACAACAGATGTGCGAGTGCATCTTGCCAATCGATTGCCTCGAGACCTCTAAAGTGTCAGCAGGAATGATCTCAGAAGAGCGTCAGGTTTTATACGAGGCCATCCTCACACATGAGGACGTAGATTTGGCAGTCCAGAAAATCAACATGTATTGCGACCACGCAAGGAATTCGTTCATGAGAGCCCATCCAGGCGTTGATCCATGTAGCTTTGATGATATTAGGAATAATCCTCCTAATACTTACACCAGCTCCACAGAGGCTCCAACCCTGGAGGAATACAAGAGCATCAACAAGGGTCACATCAATATCAAGGACTCCAGAACAAGCCACCCGGCGTCTTTTCTCTCTCTTACTGGCTACGAAGACAAACTGGTGCTCGACGCACATTACGAGATAGTTCGTAATAGGATGGCCGGTGTTAACGAAAAGAGAGAATACATAGAGGGCTCAAACCCAGACAGCGTATCACTAAGCCTAGTGGTATGCAACTGGGGAAATATGGATCGAGCGCCGGTGCCAGCAGGGAATCCCAAAAAGAAACTCAAACCTGAGAAGGGATTCGATTACCACCCTCTTATTGACATGTGCTTCAACAATTCAGCACATATTACCCTCGTACTCGAGGCAGGAGCACTTGCGTCAAAGTATTCGATCGCAACCATGCGACAACATGAATACAGAGGGATGCTAATCCATTCTCCTCCCAAGGAGCCTGAGGCACCCTCAATGTATATTGGAGTCAAGGGTGACCCAACAACAGACATCTCTCTCGTCCACCACTTTTACCGTCACCGAACAATGAAGCCTAAGGCTGGTGGTCCCAAGAAGCGACTGTGGGCATGCCACGGTGCGGTATGCCGCCTCACCTTTGGGTACCACAGTACCATCAAGGAGGCAAAAGAATGGGTCCACCCATATTCCGGCCAGAGGATGACGAGAGATGAGTACATGAAGATTATCGGATATGACCCTCTCAAGGGTAAAAATCCTGACAAGGATGGACCCACTGATGGCTCTTACCTCTCACCAGAGGCGTGTCTGACACTGTCGGACCTCGACCCTGCGCCGGTTCTCTGTGAATGGAACGGCCATGTCGAGGGTGATGAGCCACCAGAGGAAGACTTTGAGTCATACGCAGAGATCTTCTCACAAGAAGCATCAAACGATCTTGACGAGATGTGGTGTACAAAAGGGCCTTACAAGGTCATCACCATCGCGATCGTCCATTTCAACTCATACATGACTCATAAGGAAGAACAGAGGCGCGAACTGGTGAACGCGTTCCTCAACGAGGTTCTCCCTTTCAAACCGGATGTAATTGCGGGGGATCTCAATAATATTGCGTCGAGGCTCACCTTAAAAGGTGGAGACGTTCACCCGCGAAACGGTTTGTTTTCTCTATACCTGGAGAAGAAACTTGCAGCATTCAACAGAATAGCAGGAAGGCACTCACAAGTGCGACACCTCTGCTTGAACAACTCTGACCAGCACAGACTGGCACGTGCAGATCGTCTACCGCCGGACCCGGCGAAGAAAGTTGCTGACCTCGACTGTATCAACAGTTATATCCTTGACTGGAGTAAAACGCCGCACACGGCGTCACCTAGTCCAAGAGATGCTACACCTGCCGCCGAAAGAACATACTGGGAACGAGTCTCAGATATGTGGCAGGACATGAACAGAAACAGGGATATCGATATCCGTCTGTTTGTCTCAGTCAAGCAGTACTATTCAACTTTTTCTAACCTTGACCTGTGGTTGAGTCCCTCTGACAAAGATTGGCACAGCCCTTTGGGCTTCACGATACAACCAATCCTTACAAAAGGGAAACACAACCGGTCAGATGCCCAGGTTCAGAAGATCGCTGACAAGCGACAGGCTTACAAGCAGCGTAATGCTGAATACTGGGATTACAAAGACTCATTTATGTATTCATCTGGCAACAGCTGGTACGACAGACAGCAACCACAAGGTAGCTATCACAGATATGGAAGATTCTGGGAAAGGCCACAGCCTGAACGTCCCAGCGAGCCTGAAGGCTCTCCTCCAAGAAGGAGCCAGGCATCATCGTCCTCTTCACAACAAGATCTACCAAGATCGAGATCCAGACCTCAGAGAGCCAGTCTTGTTGACAAGCTCAACATGTCTTTAGAGGAACTGGACACACTTGAGGAACAACAAGAGGAAGAACATTTGATCCGTGAGATGGAGAGTGTTATTGAAGAGCACGAACGAGAAACATCAAACCTGATGTCGGCTCAAAGAGATGAAGACGAACAGGAGGAAGAATCTTCCAGTCGCAGAAGAAGAAGGAAGTCATCGCGACCGCCGTCTGCTCCGAGCAGCAAGGCACTCCGAACAGCTGCCACAGCAGCAGGGTTGTCGAACTGGTTCGGACACCCTAATCAAGGCGGTGCAAAGGGAGAGTCTATCAAGACTGATGAACCTTCACTTCCAAACTCACTAACCAGTGAGCAAGACTTCTCCGTCTTCAGCATCGCGTGGAATGTGTTTCTGCTGCTAATGGGCCTACACTGGATGTGGAAGCAGCTCACCAGGGCTCCCATCAGATGTATGGACCGCCAACAATCAAATGCAAAAGCAGCAGCGAAACGACCACCACCATTTCTCGAACCCGAGAATGAACCACAGACGCGTGAACCTTTAGGACCCAACAGGGTCAATTCTGGAGAAACAACGGATTTGCGACCTGTGTGGCACACTTCCCGAAGCGAAGTCTACCATCTTTCAGACAGCTGTTACCAGCTCAAGCAAGCAAAAGATGTTTCAAGGAAGGTGCTGTGTAAAACCTGCCTCCAGGCAGTACAAGTTGCGGAGATTCGCAGGAACGATCCTTTTCAAAGAGGTGATACACGATCACGTGGCACCGAAAGGGACATTGAACGGTTTCAAACCTATGACGATGCAAGTACTACTCCTCATATGAGGCAATTATTCAGTGATGCATTGCATTCACAAATGGCCGAAGAAGCCATGCAGATTACCTATACATCAATCCCTAAGGGATCCTCGGCAAGAGCCAGAGGTACATCTGCACTCGCAAGTGCCTCATCGTCGTCAGTGCCCAAGGCAATGCCACCAGTGCCTAACAAGGCAAACATGTCACCTCCACCTAAGACTCCTCCGCCAAAGGCGAAAGGAACAGTACCTTCAGATCCTCCGAGACCAAAAGGTCCTACCAGAAGAGGAGGTCAAAATCGGCGCATTCAACGAAAAGCAGCTAGAGAAGCCCATAACAGTGGACTCTGCAACCATGCAGACGCTGCACTTGGCGAAGCCAATCAAGGCCAGGCCATTAACACTATGTGCCGAAACATGGCAGTAAGACACGTCAGCTCTATCGATGCAACGGTAGAAGCAGCCGAGCAGTTTACACAACGCGTGCAACAGCACGTAGAAACATATGATGAAGAGGAACCGTGGAGCACGGAGTTTCTACCAGTCGTGGAAGTCCTATTCAGGAACTTGAGCAGCGACGAAACAACTGTCATACATGACAATCATACGGTAACTATGCCTATTGAGAAATATCTCGACCTCCTCAGAATCGCACAATCATTGCGAAACTCTATCCAGAGAGACAAGGAGGAAAGAAAGGATCATCTTGACACCATCCAAGATACTCTATCCAGAGTGGAAATCCTTCTAACAGCACTGAAGGACTCAAAAACAGTCTTCAATCAATTGGTCCATTCCTCACTAGAGATAGAGCGAAGACATAAAAACCTCAAAAATGTCCTTGAGACACTTTTTGACGACCAAAGCTCTGAGGAAGACCAGTCAGAATCTGACCATGAAGAAGTCCTAACTCCTTCTGCAGCACAGTACTGGAACAGCCTTCATGCCCACGCCTTATCTCCCTCAGGAGATGAAAGTGAAAGATCATGGGCGTCCTCAGACGGACAGCTTGAAAGAAGAAGGGCCGAACGGGCAAAGGCTAAGCAGCCACAACCGGCTAAAGCCGAGGCAACTCCAATCAGCTCACAAGCTGCACCAAAGGCCGAGCCAAAGGCGACTACATCCAACCATGGATATGACACTGCAGACGCCGCCTTCACCAGGGCTGAGAACAGATTACTCGGAATCTTTTCAAGTTCCGAAGAAGATCACTCAGACCCGGATGAACCACATCCGAACGTCTATGCTCGAGCCTATGATCCAAACCTGGATCCAAATCTGAGATAAGGAAAATCTCAGAGTTTCACAACAGTGACTCACAAGGCTCTAACAAGAGCACAGTGAAGGGCTGCATAATTCGATAGAAGAACATTACCAGACCTGATCCTGTACAGACGATCTCTCTGACCAATGTGCATGAAAGAGTTCAAAAGGAGTGATTTCAAGAGTGACTTCAACAGTGTACTTCAGTGCTATACCTAGCATAAACAATATGCTGTTTTTATCATGAGTCCAAACTCCGCAACTGTGACAGTGGGCATAATAGTATATGTGTGAATGTGCGGCCATGCTTCCGGTAAAAGAAAATTAGTGTCTGTTTGTTTGCGTAAACCTCTAAAGGGGTAGCTCTAACAGGTACCTACAGCAATGGCTGCATGCTCATACATATACATTCCGCTGCCCATTGGCTCACAGTGGTTTTACCATATTGAGACAAGACAAGCTCTCCTTGCGTAGCAAGACAAAACAACTACTGTCCGTGTGCAGGGCGCTGCCCTTTGATCCTTAGGGAATAAACTGGTCATACACCTCCTAACAAGGAGCATTTCCTTGTGGGTGTATCGGCTCACCCCCCCCCCTTAGGGGAGACCCTTTTAAAGGGGGGCTTTAAAGGGGCTTAAAGGGGGGCTTGAAGGGGGGCTTAAGCCCCCCTTTGTCAAAGGGGGTGGGGCCCATCCTCTCTTTATTAGCAGCATGCGTTTTGAGCTTTTGCCCTGTGTCAAGCTCTGACTTGCTGGATTCCGGCAAGAAACCACGGAAGCCTGCATGTCCAAGCCAACGGCCGCTGACAAAAGCGACATTTGAGTTCCATGCAATTGCTGGTAGCCACCTTTTTCTTGGTACCGCGTCAGTTGGATGCTCAGAAAGAAACTGAGGTCTTCTGCCGCTGGCCGTGGTCCACGTCGGTGTGATTTGCGGATGTGGTTCTTCGTAGCAACTCTGCAGAGCCACAATTTGAAGCTGCTTCGCATCTGACTACTCCGTAACTCTGTTGGAAGGCGCCTGTAAGACTGCAATCCATGAAACATAACAAACACGACTTAGACTTTCAGACTTCTTTGTCAAACCATCTTGCAAACAGGTTCTGAACGTCGTCGGCTGTGATCAGAGACTGCATAAGAAGAACACCGACCGTGCAGGGGTGATGTTCGTCTCAGAGCTTCCACAGACGTGCAAGAAGGCTTCTCCGTCTTCGCTACCGCGCTGCAAGAAAGCTGGAGCACACTCCGCAAGTCTGGCGTTTGAGGAGTATTTGCACCTCGACTCCACCTTCTTGGATTCCGACGACTGAGCAGCAGTGCCGTTGTTGGCCCAGCTGGTCGGCTTGCAACTCTGCCACGCAGCACTGTACATGCTGATTGGAGGCAGGTGGAACTTGCGGGAACCCCGCTTATGGGCACATCCGGCGATGTCGCCGCCGTTTGGACTTGTCTGGACTTTCTGACACAGGTCTTTTACTGGAATGTTTCTGGCTCCAACTCAACAGTCTGTTGCATCGAGCAATCACTCGCCTCCGTCTTGGCGCCGTTTCTAAAGCACTTGCGTGGGTGCGTGGAGTATAAGCAATCCGCCAACCCCATCCTTTCATTAAGCAGTCGCACTGCCGCGTTGGCAGCTGCCAGGCTTGGTGCGTGAGCGCTTGGGCCTTGTTAGAGCTCCAGGGTTCAGCGTCGTGGAGTCTTTTAAGGGTGCTTGTCGGCTGCTAAACTTCAGATGTCTAGACAACACGCCTGGAGGGCGTTAGACACCCGCTCAGCAGCACTGCTTCGGCAGCACGCAAGGGGTGGATTTGCGAGCTGAGCAGATTGCAGGTGCATCCCCAGAGGGCTGGACGACTGTGGCTGCTGCATGCAGCGGACGATTAGCTCTGCCCCTTTCAACCGGCTGCCCAAAGCAGAGACATGGAACGCCAATCTGCGTAGCGGGCCAGGTGGCCTTGTTTGGCTAATAGGAGGTGCGTCCACCACACTGTTCGGCTCTTCATGTCATGGCTATGGCCCCACACTGGGCCGGGTGGAGGACTTGCCTTCGGAGTTGAACGTTGCATGGATGTCTGCCGCTCATCAACGATCATTCGGAGTTGCTCTTCGCCTTTCAAGCAGCTTCATCTGTTTCGCTTCCCGGTGTTCAGTGACTCGCCACATATGCGGACCATGCAGGCACTCTTTCCGGCCGGGGCCCTCACAGCAGAAGTCTTGGCCGACGTTCAAGCGGTGCTGCCCACGAAGTGTGCCGAGCTTCTTGCCCAGAGCCCGCCTGGGAGCACGGCAGTACACCGATTGAAGAACTTGCGCCTAAGCACAGTTGAATTGCATCAAAAAAGCATCGTCTCTCTGACCCGGTCGCCCGGGTTCGTTAGCCAGACTTTCATTCAGCAAAGGCGCCACTAAGAAGCGGAGAAGTCTCACAGCGATCGTGTGTTCGTTGGGAGTTGTGGTGCTGCGCATCCCGAGGCAGGCGCTGACTGTAGATTTGCCGCTCCGACACCAGCTCTTGAAGATCCCGTACCTTAAATAATAGGGAAGTGGGGGCAGCATCATGATCCGCAAGGAGGATGTGTTTGCCCGGAAGCAGCGTGCAAGCAGAAAGCGCATAAACCTTGCCCCACCATATGGGGCACTCCGTGAGAGAGGTATCTGGAGTGATGGGCACAAAGAGGACTGCGTGCCTCTCTCCGTGCCTTCCAACCCATCGACTTCGATTAAGAATGTGCGGCAAGGTGTGCCTGGCATGTGGCACCTCTGCCGTGTCCGTGATAAACCACACCGCGTCGCTTAGGAGAATTCCTGGCTCATAATCATGGGCAGGATGGCCCGCGCAAGCTTCCCCAACGCCAGCGGGAGCTAGGCCCCACCCGCGATCTCTTCCACGGGTGCCAGTAGCAGAGAGAGCAGTGGAGAGCGGCTGAAAGCCGAACGTCGATCGGTAACCCTGATCAGAACTGGCAAGCCCGCGTCTGCGTACGCGTCGATGGCCTTTTCGCTTCGTCAGCAGGCCCGTTATCACCGCCACCCAATCCTCGCCTGCCGCGACCGAGCTCGCTAGGACTATGACTGCACTGTCCAGATGGCGTGCAACAAATGCATGTCCCTCGACGAATATCCCCGGGATGTCCACCTGCTGGCAGAACGCATTGAGGATTGGCTCCCCTTGCACCAGTCGGTGCCACCCCATTGTATCGTGCTCGGCTCGAGGACCTCGTTGATGCTCCACTACCTGCGCAACAAGCGAGCCGTCATACAGCTGGAGATGGAGCATACGCTCCGTGTAAAGACGACTGTATATCACCGCCTGCTGAAGTGTCATATAGCTCCTATGCTGGGTTCCGGCAAGAAACTACGGAGGCGTGCGGACGAATGTCCGAGCCAGCCGAGCTAAATGGCCGCCATGACAAGAGTGAAGAGGGACATTTACATGCAAGGGGCTGGTAGCAGGGTTGCCGCCTTTTCCTCGTCACCGCGTCAAGCCCCAGTTCTTCGCTCAGGTGCTCAGGAAGAAAGTGAGGTATCCTGCCGCTGGCCGTAGTCCACGTCGGTGTGATTGCGGATGTAGTCCTCCGCGGCGACTCTGCAGGGCCACAATTTGAAGCTGCTCCGCATCCGACTACTCCGTGCGACTCTGTTGGAAGGTGCCCGTGACACTGCAATCCATTCTAAAACATCACGAAAGCATTTGTTCTCACAAGCTTCAAAGCATGCCTATTGCACACAAAACATGCAGAAACATGACAAACACGACTTAGATTTTCAGACTTTCTTCTTTGTCAAACCATCTTGCAAACAGGTTTCTGAACTTCTAGATCAAAAATCTCCGTGGCTACATCAGTTGTATTGCGATGCGCAGCAAGCGTTGTACGTTTGCTGAAAGTTGCCAACGTTTGAGCAGCCGCTCTACGCTGGCTGGTACTTCTTGGAGACGTCCTGCATCACAAGACAATCTCTATTTGTGTCCGTGTAGTGGATTTACAAAACACCACTCCGCAAATTTTGCAGCCTGGAACGTGAATAAGTTAAAATCTATATTCGACCGGATTTGTTGACAACACAGCAGATGGTTCTGCTGATGACCTTGACAGGAACAAATTTGCAGAAGTTAGAGTCTTGCAGTTCTGCAAGCACGAAAGCTGCTCATAAAGCTTCAGAAAAAGCTCGCAATGAGTCGTCGAGAAAGTGTGCCTTCTCTCTCTCTCTCTCTCTCTCTCTCCTCTCTCTCTCTCTCTCTCTCTCTCTCTCTCTCTCTCTCTCTCTCTCTCTTGTAATGAATTCAGCAGTTTTTCTACGTGCAATCATGTGACGCACCGCATTGCCACTGCTGCTCAAACCCTGTACAACTCATCGAAACTCAATTTGAAGAACAAAAACAAAAAAGCAGCTTGGGCACATTTAAGAATCATGATGTTGACTGATTCAAATATTTCCAAGACATTCATGTTTTATTACATTGACATTTGTTTTGATTGTGTAGTAGGTCCTTTCTTTGCTTGTCATATTACGATTTAGGATGTCATGGCTCCTCCATTGCCGATGCCATGGTCCATGACTTTTTTCGCTTTTTGATGAATGTTACCGAGCACATGGAATCATTGTGCATTTTGTTTGTTGATTATTTTCAGATAATCAAACAATCATAATCAGGGTCTCTCATTTGCGAATGACGAAGCTGCACGGTGGCACGAGTCACTCCCTCCAATTCGCGGCAACTCCTTCCTGGCCCAATTGGTCCTTCGGTTCCAAGTTGTGACGCCTAATGTGATTTTGTTCCGTTGGAAACAAGTTAAAGAGTCGAATGACTTCAAAGCTTCAAAGAATAAAATACATCATGAAGTCCTAAGATTGATCTTGAACTCAAAATTCCAGATTTCATGAAGTTGAAGTCTTGAATCTTCAGGTTTTGAATTTTACAGTGTTGAAGAATCTTGAAATGAGGAGGGCGAAATCGCGTTTCGGAGGCCCTCCGTGCGAAAATTTGCATCGGATGATTTTCAATCGATTCTTTGCATTGTTTGAAGCTTTCACTGGGCGAAAATCAAATCTTTTCAGAATGAGAGCAGAAAAGCAGCCTCTATGTCGAGACATTCTCTGTGAATTTATGTGATATTTTGGAACTGGCGTCGAGATTTGGTTGGAAAGTGCTTGTATGAACATCTTTCGGAGCCATGTCAGCTCTTTCTCGCCAATCTTGACAAATCTTGTTTACTTATGAGCCCTCTGAAACTGAATGTGTTGTGTCGTGTAAACCAATTTTTCCACAAGCCCGGCAGTATCCAAAGCGCTCTTTGACAGATTTTATTTGTTTTTCGCGAACTTAAGTTCTGTGCAGTGCGCAAAAAAGAATTGTTTGTTTGTGTATTTTCCTCCTTTGAAACAACATCTCTCCTCTGCTGGGCAATCGAAGGAGCGGTGAGAACATGCTCAGTAAGATTTCCGAACAGACGCACTTTTGATCTGTTTTGAACAAAGCTGATTGCACTTTGCTGGAGCTTTTGGTTGAAAAAAGAGTGATTCAAATTTGCGTTGCGAAGTCGAGAACAGAGACGGTGTGTTGCACGTGGTGTGCTTTTCGTTTCTTTGGACTGGCTCATTTTGTGGAAGAGTTGAGCAACAACGGACACTGGCAAATCTTGACTGATTTTGTTTGGTTTGGTGGATGACGGCGGTTGACTTGAATTCGATTGATTGGCTGGTGGCGGCGGCGCAAGGCAGAAGAACAAAAGACAGATGCAGCGTAGCTCTGAGAAGACAGTTGAAGTTTGTTTGTTTTTATTGCTTATATTGTCAATTGTCAACTAGATGATCAAATAATCGTAATCACAGTCTCTCATTTACGAGCGACGAAGCTGCACGGTGGCACGAGTCACTCCCTCCAACTCCCGGCGACCCCTTCCTGGTCTGCCTACCTGGTCCTTCGGTTCCAAATTGTCACGCCCGATGTGATTTTGTTCCGTTGAAAAGGCTCTTGTCGTCCGTTGGGGCCAGTGCAAGCGCAGCTTTGAGCTTTGAAAAGTCATACGTCACAAGGACCTGAGCCTAATCCAAAGGAAAAAGTTGGCCTCCTCCCAACCAGTCGCCTGTCAATGACTTCTTCAGTTCCCAGTGCTTTCGCTGGCAAAGCAACACAGGTGCCCGTAGAACTCAGCTTACCTTAAGAGTAGCTCGCGAGCGTTACATAATGCTCCCACAGCTCGTACACCATGTAAATCATGAGCGTCCGTTGGAGCTGAAGCATCTACGCTGCCAACGAACTTCGACTCTTGCTCATGAAAGCCCACTGCCGCAAAGCTTGCACTACCGGGCTGGGCTGTGCGACCCGCAGGTAGAAAATCTACCACCAGCCTGCCCAACGTGTAAGCCCAGTTTCGGCCCTCTTGCACCCGTCGAACTATTATGCGTTCGTTTATAAGCGCTGCCCAGAGACGCCGTAATTAGTGGAAAGTATCAGCCAGTCATGTCAGTCTTGTCAGTCAAGTTGTGACGGCCTGTAGCTGTAGCCGAGCCGACTGCTGCCTTAGGTAGTCAGCGCATTGTACGTCCTTTTTCGTCTTTCCATTAATGTTACCTAGCATGTTATATCATTCATTGTGCATTTTATTTGTTGCTTACATTGTCAATTGTTAGTGAGATAATCAGATAATCATAATCAGAGTCTATCATTTACGAACGACGAAGCTGCGCGGTGGCACCAGTCACTTTTCCAACTGCCGGCGATTCTTTCTTGGTCCACTTGGTCCTTCGGTTCCAGCTTCTGACGCCAGATGTGTTTCAATTCTGTTGAAACAGGTCAAAGAGTCGAGTCGGATGACTTCAAAGACTCAAAGAGTAAAATGAAGTAGTCGTATGGTTGTGATAGTAGTCGTCCCACTACCTGCCCTGACACTTGAACATACTTGAACATTGACTGGAGAAGAGTGCTTCGCACCCCCTCGCCCCGGCTAGGGGCGCCTTCAAGTTTATCAAAGATTGGAAGCTGGCATGGCTCCGATACAACCACCTTCCAACCAAACTTCGCCGCTATGTTCCAGAATGCACACAACTTCACAAATTTTGCAAGAAAACTGAGAATGTCTCGACGTAGAAACTGCTTTTCAATTCTCATTCTTTTGAAAAGATTTGATTTCGCTTGCTACAAGCTTCAGACAATGCAAAAAAACGATTGAAAATCATCCGATGCACATTTACACACGGGGGTCTGAAATGCGATTTCGCCTTCTTTGGCGCTTTTAAGCAGAAGAGACGGCACCTAGGCCGCGCTAAGTGCCGGTTGGGCTTCAAGCCCTTTTCAAGCCCCCTTGAAGCCCCCTTGAGAAGCCTTCTTGAAGCTCCCTTGAGAAGCCCTCCCCTTCAAGCTCCCCTTCAAGCCTCTCTTCAAAGAACTTGAGCAGCCCAAAATCAAATCAATCATGAGTGCTTCGAAAGCTTTGCAATGGGGGGAGCTGTGCCCCTCCAACCCCCCCGCTTTTTCAAACGCAAACTCCCCGTTCTCGCAAGCCACAGTACCAGTCTACGCATGCACCTGTGTTCTCACGATGAAGATGAGGACAATGAAAATGATGAGGACAAAGAGGATGAAGGGGTTGATGAGAATGATGCGAATGATGAGGATGATGAGGATGATGAGGATGAGGAGGTGAGGAGGAGAGGATGAAGATGAAGATGCACATTAAGATGATCATTTATGTTAAGATGACCAGGAAGATGCACATCAAGATGAAGATGACTACGAAGATGAATAGGGACATGGATATGGAGATGAAAATTCCGATGCTGACTGCGAAGAATAAGATGATGACGACCGTTGCGATCATCATGATCACGACGATGATCATGATGATGAGGGGAGGATCAACCTGACACGCGAGCGCGCAATACGTCTCAGCCATTCTGGTCAGGTCTCAAAGGGTAAAACACCCTAGCGACGCCTAGCGGGGTCTTGCAGAATGGTTTCCAGTTTCTTGCTTCGGCTTCTGGTGGTTACGGCTTATGTGTCGTGGGCTGCACGCAGGACTTGAGCATGACACTTAGGAGGAGACACGCCGTTCAATTTACACCCTCCTAAGCCTAAACCCCGCCCCAAACCCTGAAACTTTACTTTGCACCCAAAAGCTCAGCTCAGGTGAAGAGCATCACTTCCATGTCACGGGACTGCGATGGCAGTGAGGATCCGGGCATTTGCAGGCAGGGTTTCTGGTTCAGGGTTTAGGGTTTAGGGTTTAGGGTTTACGGTTTAGGGTTTAGGATTGGGTACTTGATGCAACTTTTCACAGGCTGAGAGGCTGCCTGATTCAGCACATTCCTGAACCGGAGAGTTTTGATCCAGCAGATCCTATATAGCACCTGCATCCGTAACCACAGGAGCCAGGTTGTTTCGGGCATGCCACCAGATGAAGCTGATGAGTCGGCGGCTTTGCAAGCCAAGCTGGTTCCTAGCCACATAGAGCAAAGTTTTTGGACTGGGGTGCAGGGTCTCAGGTTTATCGGGCACGTGCTTAAACGAAGCATCCGCTTTCTCATGTGCATCCGGCAAATCACCATGCCTTGGTTTCGATGCGGGATCCCCACGAGAGTTCTGTGTTGGCGCGTGTTTCCGTTCGAATTCAGGAACCGCAACCCCTGCGATTTCGTCGCTGGTTCCGGCCTCGTCGTGGTCGCAGTTACTACGGGTACTATGGGCAAAAGGCTGGGACATGAGTGCTCGACACTGGCATTGTAGTAGCTGATCCTGACGCAATTTGTGAGATGCCAAAGGCCTTCGGATCACAGCAGCATGTATGTGTCAGTGCTGCCTTAGTGTTTTGTGTTGCATGCAGACCACCACGGTGCCGATCACCGCAGTGCCGACCACCACGGTAACCACCACAACTGCCGTCACTCGGCTCATGGGTAACAGAGCGGGGTTTGAAAAGGCTTGCGAAGTCTTTGATGGCTTCTTTCGGAGTTGATTTCCTTTGGGGGTGGGTATAGAACTCACTGGCCCTCGCGGCCGGACGGTGCTGGGGGGGGGGGGGGGTTTCGCAGGCACAGCCTTTCTGGATCGTGGCCGATGCCAACCAGGCTTGCAATGTGGCTTGCAGTGCCTTCAACACGACGGAAGTGAGCTTCGAGTGCGGAAAGGATGAGATGGGTGCCATCAACTCCACACAGACAATCTCCGACCTGGTCGCGAGTCTCAACGAGACATGCAACTTTGGAAGTGGCGACATCGACAGAGACGAGCCAGGAGCTCCTTTCATCGATGCCCGCAATGACAAGTGCTACTACTGGGACCCGACTAAGCCACCTGCTGCCATTGGCTGCGACTCAGTGCGGTATCCTCATCGCAGGCCTCTGTGCTACTGCAAGCCTGCTTCTCGGCAGCACAAGGCAGTTGTGCCTCTTACATGTGTCTCGCTCCGACAAATTGGGTCCGTGCTTTCTGTGTACTTCAGGTTGAGCCGGTGCCTCGACTGCAGTTTAGTTTGGCTTGCTTGTGAGTTGAACACATCGCGTTGTTTCCGAGTCGTGCGGCGTGTGTTTTCGGCAGAAGGCAAATCCAGATGGAGCGTGGTTTCGCGCGAGTAACCAAAACATACCATGCAACACGGTGTGCAACGCGAACGGCTACACGGAGTGTGGCAAGGAAGAGATGGCTGCGATCAACTCGACGGAAACAATCAGGGCGTTGGCCTGGGATCTCGGCATTATCTGCAAAGATCCGCCCCCTTCCAACGACGTCCGAGGCGACTCAGGAAGTCCCTTCTATACGGGTAGCAATCTCTTCAATGCGAACTGCTACCACTGGGATCCTAACAAAGATGCTTCAGACGTGGACTGCG